>JAWNNQ010001700.1:0-15392 GCA_035044765.1 Leucophenga montana
ATTAATATTTATACGTATGGTAATATACATAATATTAATATTTGTATATTAAGGAAACTCAATAATTAGACAGCTGGACACCAAACCATAGAACCAAGATACCGACCTCAACTTATGAACGCATTGCTAACATTGTTCTGCAACGGCGTTAGTAAAATCACTTTCGATTTAGCTGGTTATCGGTAAAGACACTTTCGATTAATTTTTTGTGTGATATCGGTTGAGGCTCTTTCAACTGCCCTTCGCACCGGCAAATAAGAATAAACGCCATACGTACAATAAGCAAAAGTAATATGCACATACATATGTATAATTTTCCATATATATTTTTTTTTTTTGATATCAAGAACTTAAGATAAATAGGAATTTCTTTGTTGGATTTCTTTGCAAAGACAAAAATAAAATGCGCATCTATTTATGCATATGTATGTATGGATGTACGTTTGTATAGAAATACATGCAAACTCGATGACGATACACACACACACACAAGATTGTCTACTTATGCATTTGTAGTTGTGTTCAGTGAAATATCTCACTCAAGAACGGCACGGCGAAACGAACGAACGCGTTCGGAGAGTCTATTATTCGAATATTGCATTTCCCACAATTGAATAATTAAAAATAAACCGTTTTTCAATTAGTAAATAATACTAAAGCGCTTTAAGCAACTTTACATACACAGATGTGCATGCATATATGTAAATGTAGTTTCAAATTGAGAACATTCCGTGCGCAAAAAAATAAATTTAATTCGTGAGAGCAGAGATGCAAAAATAAATCGAACACGCACGAACTGAAGTCCAAAAAATGCAAGTCTTATTGTAAAATGCAGATAAATTTATAAAAAGTTTTAACGTGAAGAACAAAACGAAAACAGGCGATTGTGATATGTGAACAAATTTTTTTTGTGTAAAACGAAAGAAAAAAAATTAAACCTATAAAGATACATACATACATAGGTAATGTGAGAAATTCAGAAAATGATTTAAACTTGTATAAAAGTGCTTGTAAATATTGATTTTTGATTTATGATTAATTCATTGTGAAAGTATTTGAAAGAAATACATATGTAGGTACATACCTAATAATGCGCTTTCATTACTAAAAAAGATTTTGTGAAAATAATTATTTGCAATACTATGTATGAATGATCAAAAAGCATCAGTGCTCGGGGTAGATGGGGATCGGGTGTTGAGGCTTGATAAAATCAATAAGCACAGTCGCAGTAGTAGCGGCACCAACAACAACAACAATTGAATAATATTAATGCGAGTGGGTAATATGTGACACAGCAACAACAACAACAACCACAAAAGGCATAAATATATTTACATATGTATATGTATGTACATACGTATATTTGTATATAAAATAAAACAATTTATTTTTACACTTGTTTTATTATGTGTATTATGTATGGATGTACATACTCATATATAATATTCGCCTTTATTCGACTTACAAAAATTATTAATTCTGTGTGTAAAGAAAAAAACAAAACAAAAGAAAAAGAGTTCTCTATAACATGTTTAGAGCCAATTTCTTAAAATATTGCTAAATGGTGTTTAACTAATCGGCACATCAATTTAACGATTGTTAAAATAGTTGGTTAATAATTTGATTTTCTTATATGTAAATACTACGGTTAAAATATCGAGCTGCAAAAAAAACACTGCAACAAAACGATGAAAATCTGATAAGAATATGAAACCAAACTTAAAATCTGACAAGAAAATCATAGCTGTATGGCGTTATTATAGGCCAAATAATTCTCTGACCTTTCTATTGTGTTTTTAGAAAGTTAAGAAGTAACTTAAACCAAAAAAAAAAAAAAAAAAAATCATATTATTCAACAGTTGATAAGGGTTTTGTTTTTAACGTTTGTTAAATCCTTAACCAGAAAGAGCTTTGGTTAATGCTTACTGCTTGTTATAGCCCGTTTACATACAGAGAACAAAAAAAACTCAATAGCAGGCCACAAGTCGGCTACAATCCATAGAATAACATGTGAGTTAAGTTTGAATTTTTAGCCACTATTCCGGTCGCAATCATTTGAACTAGATTTTTTTACGAGGTTTCATTGAGAAATTTAAGTTATTCAATTAAAATACAGCATGCAGGTGTAAGGCCAGAGCTTGATTAATCTTGTCGTTGCACATTTCCATCTTCTTGGTGCTGTTTGATAACAAGAATACTATATTTCTCATTCAATTCATTATTATTTAATTAAATATTATAACTTTTAACATTTCGACAGCTTTGTTCAAAGAAAAATTGAACATGTTTACAAAATAAGCTGTTCAATAATTCCGTTTTGCTGTTGTGACTTGCTTGTGACTTCAATGTAAACACTTTTAAGGAACTGGTAGTTCACATTACTCTTTCCCTTCTAGTACTCTATATGAAAACCGTCTAATCGAGTTCGAAGCGAATTTTGGTCAAATTGCGTGGAATACACCTTCCATAGATATAAATTGTCCGTGAAATTGATATACATAAAATGCAGTTGACTTGAAGCATTTTGTGATGCGATCAAATGTGACTGAACTGGCATTAATATACAAAACCTATTCCTTTTGTTCGATTTCACTTCACACATGTATGATAATTGTTCTGATCTAATCTACTGTCGTTTAGATTATTCGAAACATATTTCTATAGGATTGCTTATATTTTTTATAAATGTGACCGAATGAGTTTTACATGAACGATCTGTTAAGGTTTACTTAGAGTTTGCGTAGAAGTTTTGAATCAATTTATCAAAAATTGAAAAATTAGTTTTTTTCTTTCCTCTCCCTCTTTTTTAACTGATTACATGCATTATTGAGTCGGTATATATCCCGTAACAAAAGTGAGAGTCCTTTAAAAAAATTACACATGAATATTGCTGCGTTGCCAAAAAGTTTCTATAATTTCATATAGCACCAACAAAAATACGATTGTTTCTATTTCTAATTTACCACTTAAATGAACGTAGAAAACCACTTGATGAAAAGATCTATAAACAATGTAAAAGTTCGGTTTTTATATTTTTACATAGCATACTCGGAGTGCCCTGGTACTTCTCCATATTTTTATGCTCTTCACACGTAGTGTCAAAAGTATTAAATTATGTATCTTAACCGTTCTTGTGGGTGGGGTAAAACTGAATAAAATTGTGTGGCTTTCATTTTTATCGATTTTTTCCCCAAAATCAGTGCAATGTGCACGTGCTAAAAGCGGCTGTTATTGCGCCGTGTGCAATGTATGTTCGGCATCGCCATACTGATTTTCGCATTTTTGACTTCAGATTCGTAATTATTGACTTTAAAATCAATGTAATTTTAAATTTCGTTTCGATTCAATTCCTAAAAAAGAATAAGTTCACCAATTTGGTTCTGTCTTTTGGTTTTCAGATATTTGGATATCAGATACATAATCAGCGACTTTAAAAATGTGACATATGTATTATATATAACACAACTGCAGTTTTGACTTTTGTCGAGCGTTTGCAACAAAACCCAATCGCTAAGTTTTTTTTTTTATTATTATTAATTTACAATCTATCAATAAGACAAATAATAATAAGTAAATTAGTTGAAAGTTCATAATATAACAGAAATAGCTGTACTCCAGTGAGAACAGCTATTATATTCAAAATTCTATAATTATGAGTTTATTTACAATATATACAAAATTTAATCTCTAAAAGGTAAATCTATCACATGATTTCTTTAAAGTCTTCGAGTTGTATCGCTATTATCTAGTAGGCCTATTGCCAAAACATTTAAATGATCATGTAGTCTCTCAACATACCTTGTGCTTATTCTACGTATTTCATCTTTAATGTATGGAATATTTAAATCTTTGTGAATTTGGTCGTTAGCCACAAACCAGGGGGCGTCAACAATAAGTCTAAGCGTTTTGGACTGATATCGTTGAAGAATTTCAATATTTGATTGGCTTGCAGTTCCCCATAATTGGATAGCATATGTTCACACAGGCTTTAAAATAGCCTTGTAACGCCGAACTTTGTTCTCCAAACTAGGCTGCGATTTTCTCCCAAGCAGCCAATACATTTTTTTTTTGTTTTTATGTTGAGTTTCTTTGTCTTGCCTTTAATATGAATTTTCCAAGTTAATCTCCGATTTATATCGAGTCCAAGATAATTTGCGGAGTCACTATGAGGAAATTGTGAATTATTTAAAAATACTGACGGACAATCTCCTATTTATATCGAGTCCAAGATAATTTGCGGAATCACTATTAGGAATTTGTGAATTATTTAAAAATACTGACGGACAATCTCCTCTTCTCAGAGCAAATGTGACATGTTTCGACTTCTCAGTATTAACCTTTATTTTCCATTTCTTAAGCCATCGCTCTATTTCAACTATTTCATTTTGAATATCTTGAGATACTTCTGCCGCAGTGTCTTTAGATGCAATTATAGCTGTATCATCAGCATAAGTGGCTACTTGAACATCACTGACAACAGGAAGATCGGCAGTGAATATTGTGTAAAGGACAGGACCCAAAACTATCTTAATGGTAGAAAATACTTTGAGTTGAGAA
The DNA here is from genome assembly GCA_035044765.1 of Leucophenga montana. Taxonomy (NCBI): domain Eukaryota; kingdom Metazoa; phylum Arthropoda; class Insecta; order Diptera; family Drosophilidae; genus Leucophenga; species Leucophenga montana. The sequence goes on from JAWNNQ010001700.1 coordinate 4,558, forward strand.
GGGTTAGGTCGGGGTATCGAAAGCTAAAGTTGGGTGTACCACAGGGTAGAGTTCTCTCTTGTTCAACCTGTATTTACCTACTTCCTATATAAAATTGGTGACCTATGCGGATGATTTCATCACTTTATACTCGGGCGTGAACGTCGATGAAATTTGTGCGAGAAATTTTTTCAATGCTCGCAACTCACAAGTCGTCCGCTTATATTTTCACATCCTGGACTAAGGAGGTTAGGATGGAACAAGATGTCATTGTTGGGGGTTTAAGTATTCCGACAGTTCAGTATCCTACGATACTTGTTACAACTTTCGATCCCCTGCTTATATTCGCGGCTAATTTTAACAAATAGGGATAATCGGATTAACTCAAGAAACAAAGATGGGTCTTCTTACCCCAGACAAAGAGACAATTATTACTACCTATAAAGCAATTGGGCGCTCTGTCCTAAATTATGCTGCTTCTGTCTGGACGCCCTACGTAAATCATAATAAAATATGCAGCATAGGTCTAGAGTGGCCCCTATAAGGGGTAGCTCTTTTACAAAGTTGCTTTTTTGTTTCTAATTATGCTAGAAAGGATATAATTGGCGTATCTTACGTCAATCTCAACAAAATATTTCATATAGGCCCAGATCGGAACAATTTATAGGTAGTCCCATGCAAATCTCTCCAATTTTTACGTTTTTGAATGAAATTTTTGGTTTTTATTATACTCTTCATAAGGAGTGCTAATAATAGTATTATAATTTGGTCACAATGTTTGCAGCGCATTAAAAGTGTCGGATACCCCGTAAAGTATCGCAATCAGCGCGACAAGACGAGTCGATCTTGCCATATCTACCTTCCTTACAATTTTTGATATGGTATTGGTTTGCAAGTAGGTATGGAGACTTTTTATAATCAGAAACAACTAAAGTATCAAGTTCCGTAAAAAAAAAAAATTTGTATTGATTTTGTTTCATCGAAAATGTTGGAATTAAGCATTTATTTGTAAAATAAAAATTGTGTTGAAATTGGTACACTACATACAAAATGGAGACATTGTATAAACTGTATTCTTATATATAACAGCAAATATAAGAGGCATCGATAGCTCAACCGTCCAGCGTGCGAATCAGTTAATTTTTAATATGATTCCTTCTAACTACTTTATGAGCAACAAAACTGTCAATAACCTTCATAAATGCAAAATTCATGCATATATGAACAACTAAAATATTACTATATTAAAAATTGTTAAATCTAAGTACCCCTTCAAAAATTTAAAAACTGAAGTAGACACCAGCGTTGCCGAGCAAAAAGGGCAAGTGTGAAGAATAGTATTTAAACTTCAGTTACAATGATGTTAACTTTTTTTTCTTAATAAATTTTTTTTTTGTTATACCCTGCATTAGGAAGCGTGATAGACCCCATAAAATATATATATTCTTGATCAGCATCGAAAGCTGAGTCGATATACTAGTATCTCCGTTTGGCCGTTGAACATCGAATTTAACGTTCGAGATCTGAGCTACATAAAAGATGGAACATATTTATCGATTCTTCAGACAAAGTGAACGTGCTAACCCTCCATACAGACCCTCAACCCACTTATGAATTTTTCTATGAACGTTATGTTAATTAAGCTAGAAACGCCAAATATTGTGCAACTTACGTAAATATCCCACATAGATCCAGATGGGAATAGCCATAATATAGCCAATATGCAAACCTATTGTTCAAATAAAGAGTCTTAGAGAAATTACAGGTTATTTAGAAACCGAGGACACTCATTATAGTCAATATCAAATTGATATTCGATATGAATGTTTTTGTGGACATAAGCTTCATATATATTTTAATGGGCATATCCCGTCAAATTGTAGAGCTAGACCTCATAGTAACTAACCACCCACTACATAGCTGCTATACGATTTGAAATTTCGTAGAATGAACTGAAGTTAACGTTTTTCTTTCTTGTTAATTTATTTATATTTCAGAGAACTGTGTGAGCGATCAATAACTGAACGCGAGGGGATTGCACGATTACGAATATGTTGAATTTGCATGCCATTGTAGAGAATTGCATCTTATCTAGAATGTATATGTACTCATTCGTTATCGGATGCAGTCTCGACTGCATTGATAAATGTGCTTGGCTAAAAATAGACATTTAATTGCTTTCTGCATTCAGTTCACTCAATTTCCTTTCAATGGCCACCCAAGTATCTCGAATTTTTTTTAACGTTGAATAGTGGAATTTTTATACTAAAACGCAAATATAATTCAACCTCTCAACGGTCAGACGAACATATAGACGCATAAAGAGTAAAATGGCTGCTGTACACTATACCCACAGGGTAAAAGGGGGTCTTGTAAGTTTATGCAAATGTATGTAACAGACCCCCTGAAGTAAATATAGGCTTAATTAACAACGAAATTCGAGTGGATATAGCCATAGCCGTCCCTCCACATCTATGAACGACATCTCTTATAGATTAAAAAATATAAGCGACTGTTTTATTAAACTGCTTACTTCTAAATGTTGCCTTATACAAGTAATTAAACACATATTCAAATTGTTAGGTCTGTATAGGGCTTGATTATATTTTAATATCCTGTACCCGAAGGGACAATGGTATAATAAGTTTGTGCGAACGTACATATGTAACAGGCAGATGGAGGCATCGTAGACCCCATAAACTATATATTCTTGTTTAGCATCGGAAAATGATACGATTTGGCCATTCCCGTCCGTCATTTAGATTGTCCTTGACCATACGCAAATTAAGTATATTAAATTTTGTAGATACCACGCATCGTCGACCCCATAAGTATATTCTTGATCAGCTCGTCAAAAAGAGTGCCCTAGCCATATCCGTTCGTCTGTTAGTTGCTGTGCTATCTTTTTTGTAACTTTTTTGGTATCTGGCTGAATTCCGGTATTCTTTTGGTCCCAAGCTTTTGGAGTATCCATATTGTCATGCCACGCCCTCCTTTTAGGGTAACCCCATAGAAATGAAAAGCCCTTTTTTGTGTTTTTTATTGCAATTTTTTTTTATTTAATTCAAAAATATTTTCAAAACCTTTTTTGATGGTTTTTATTCATATACATGTACCAGTGGGCGTGTCCCGTCCACTTTTGAAGGTAGGTCCCATATATGCTGACTTCTTATGGTTTGTCGCTTCACACACATTTAAGTACTAATACGATTAAAATTTCGTGTGAAGGTATTAGAGCTTCGGTTCAACGGAGATAACGATTTTTCTTGTTTTTTTTATATTTTTAACTAGTAGAACCCCGCGACTTTGTACGCGGCCCTCCCCTTTCCCCAGCCACTTCTTTCCCCTTCCCCTCCCTCTTATTGAAAAAAATGGAAGGAAAATCTAAAAAAACCACCAAACAATTTTCTGTTTACCCAATCCAACGGAACTTCACAGGATAACCCACGGAACCATTTTGAATATTGGCACAAAATTTGATCAAAATCGGTTGTGCAGTTTCGGAGTCTATAGGGAACGTACATACATACTTCCATTTTTATATATATAGACTAGCTGGTACCCGGCGCGTTCCCTCTGTTACTCCTTCTCTCTGTCACACCTTCCCAATGCACTTTTACTCTATTACCAATTCTCCCACCCCTCTTCTAATGTCACTTCCACCCCTTCTCCAACCACCCCTTAGGCTCCTCCATTCCTCTTCCCCTGCCACTCCTTACATTTCCACCTCTTTTCCCCTGCCCCCTTCGATTCCATTAACACGTATACAACATTTCATCCCTCTATCTAAAATGGTACCCAGTGCGTTTCTGCCACTTCTACCCCCAACTACCTTTCTTTGAAGCCAACTTCTCCCTGCCCCCTTTCCATGCTCTCATCGACCCCATTAATATGTATATTCAATGTGGATGCCTTTTCGCGCATTTGCCGAAGCCGTGACTCCTGTTCTGGTTCCGTTTCTGTGGCTCTAGATGTGGATGTCCTTTCGCGCGTTTGTTGAAGCCGCGACTCCTGTTCTTGCTCAGTTTCTGTGGCTCTAGATGTAGATGCCCATTCGCAAAGATTTTGCAAACGTGATTCGCGTTCATCGGCATTTTCAGCTGCTCTTTTTTCGCTCATCTTTTTTGATTTTGAGGTTTTTTAACCAATGGATGATTTTATTGGTGGCATTTTTTTGAATTCGAATGAATTGAAAAACAAATGAAAATAATAAGCGATAAGTCGATCGATCGCTTACAATTTTATTTATTTACGAATGACAAAGAAAGAATAAGTGAATGTAAATGCAGTAAATGTAGTTGCTGTACTCTATCGTCATTAGAAAAATCTAAAAAAAAAAATTCTGTTTATCCAATCGCCACGAAACTTCACAGGATATCCCACGGTTTTTTTTTAAATTTTAAAGTCTACATAGAGCATATTTCGTAGTCGTGAAAACACGACAGCTCCATTCGTACTTGTTCTGGTATTTCCGCAAATGTATATGCTAAAAATTCTGTATGAATGTCTCACTAACACTCACTGCTTTTTCTATGAATTTTTGTTCGTGGTTTCCGTCTGGCAGTAACCGTCTAGTTTAATAAAAGTTTCACAGTAATTAGCTAAAGCATAGAAGCATAGTGGCCAGGCTAATTTTCATAACAACGGTTAGTGGAAATACTAACAAGATAAATCGTTAACTTCGGTTGAATCGAAGCTCCAATACCATTCACACGAAATTTTAAATGGTATTGTAAAACATAAACTTGGGTGGTGGGTTTGTATAGTGGATACAAAAAAAAAAGTTGATGGGACACGCCCACTAGTATATGCGTGTGAAGCGACCATACACAAGAAATCACTATATCGAATTTCGAGCATACAGGTGTATGGGTGCTACCCCAAAAAGTAAGCGTGGCATATCAATAAAGATACTCCATAAACTTGGGACCGAGAAAAACTTAAATCGAGATTCAACATCCTAAAAAAATTTCAACAATAAAAAAAAAATGGGCAGCAACTATCAGACGGGCAGACGGCAGACATGGTTAGATCGTCTGGTCTTGACGAGCCCATTAAGAATGTATGTACCTTATGGAGTCTCCGATGACTCCATTAATGCGCTACAAGCTTTCAGACAAACTGTTAATACCATTTCACACTTGGTGTGAATGGTATAAAAAGAAAAAGTACCAGTTGCGGGGAATGTATCGTTGTTGAAATACGATGAGCAATAATCACAATATCATACTTTTATAGTTACAGTAGTTAAAACCAAAATACGAATTGCAACGCACATTGTTCGATACATTCACTAACAAAATGCACAAGTGTGTGATATTTTTTAGTTTTAAACAAGCATACAATTTTCATTGCAAATGTATGTAAAAGAAGGAGGTGTGGCAGTCGCAATAACGTATTGGTATAAAGTATAAAAGATTGGTGCCATATGCAATTAGAGCCGATTCATGTAAAACTTTTTTCGATAAATTCTTTGTGTTACAAAAATTATTTTAGTGGGAATATAGTCCAATTACGTGGGTAGTAAATTTGTATCGGGGCTACCCCAAAAGGTGGGCGGAGCACGCCAAAGTTTACTTTTTTTTTTATAACACTATTTTTTAGGATTACATATCGCTGTCACTCTGACTCTTCTAGCGTTGCTTATCTAGTACTGCGTATCGCCTCTAGCACGTACTCTGAAGTCAACCTAATTGATGTAACAGCCAATAGTATGACTGCTTAGGACAAATAGCTAAACTTGCGCAATATAATATTTGCTTTGCTACATCTCAGCTCACAGGTTCTTCACAGAAAATCTCACAACATATTGTCACTCACGAAAATTTGTTCTCAATTTTCAGCAAATCACCAAAATTAACTTTTCAAAACTTATTTTGACATATATTTTTTTAAGTAGAGATGGTACTACGCCAACTAAACATTCATTTGAAAGGTATTTAATGGTATTTTTTTTTTTAATTTTCCGCATCAGATTCCGTTATTTTGAAGTGTAACACAAAAGTTTCTTAATTTGTGGTGTTGTAAAATCCCGTATCACAAAATTTAAGTTTTCTGAAGGATTCAAAAACGAAACACGCAAACAAAGAATTTCATTAACTCGTAAAAATTTTCAAAAATTCATAACATTTGAACGGGTGGACCGATTTTCTTGACCTTGAGTTCGTTGAACTCGTCTCGGTGCCAAAAATTTAGGGCGATAAGTTCTACACAAGCCACAGAACCCCTTGCGGATGGGTCAACATCTTGTATTTCCGAATGGGGTGATCCGATTTGTATATCTTAACATTTAATATCATATAAATACATCTCGATCGGACTTATCTTACGAATAATATAGTATAATATATTAGACCATTCATCGATGCAAATAGATCTTATTTTAAATAATTAATTATTATAATTAAATTTGGTCGAATTTCATAATTCATACAACCCACCGTTTTGTAGCTGTGTTAACCTCCTCTCACATAAGATAAAGTGCAACAAATCATTGACCCTATAGAAGTCTAAATGAGTATTTACGAATTACATACATGACTACGTGTTGTACTGTGCAGCGAAGAAGCAAGAAACAAGAATGAACGCTGCAGTCGAGTATACTCGACTTTTAGATACCCTGTAGCTTGCTTAAGGACGATAGAGTGTATTTTTTAGTGGTCTGATTGATGATCTGATGAAAAATTATAATTAATTAAACGCGGGAGGTTTTGCTTAAGTAGTCCTATCTGGGCCTATAGATAATATTTTGTAAAGATTTACGCCAAATTTGGCATTTCTACCTTAAGAACAAAAATTTGTTTTTATACAAAATGTTAAAAATAAAGTAAAAGTTTGTCTGGAGGCTACCCCTTGTAGTGGGCCTATCTAGACCTATGCAGTATGTTTTATTAGAATTAGCGTACATAACAAACTCAAAATCAAGGGGGCAGGTTTCTGTGAACGGACGGACAGACAGACATGTCTATATCGACTTGTCTTTCGATGCTGATCAAATATATATATACTTTATGCATACATTTTGCACTAAATTAATATACCTTTCTACAGGGCTAAAATCTAATAAAAAAATGCGAAACAACTATCAGACAAACGTACATGTCTAAATCAACTCGTCTCGTCGATTTCATTGAAAATATGTATATGTTTGTGAGGTCTTCGATGGTTCCACCAATACGTTGTAATCTTTCAGACATACGGATAACCTTTCACAGTATATCTGAAGGGTATAAACATGTCAAAATGAGAAACTTTTTACTGAGTATTGCGTTTCTCTGATGTTGACAATTGAAATCAATTGAAATTGCAACCACTCACAAGAGAAAATTAGCAGCAAAATACCTACGATTCCCTGGGAATCTGGACGGACACGAGCTACGCGTTGTCTATTTTTAAATGACGTACTCAAAACAACACTAATCCATACAAAACAAAAAAAAAAAGAAGCTCAAGTTCTTTAAATAAAGGAAGTGCGTAATTTGCGAATCACAGTACACATATATATCGAACAAAGCATGTTAACGAATTAATGTATTGCAGAATACAATTAGGTTCCGCTATTTATAGATGAATCTGTCTGACAAACTGACTGAGTAAAGCCGATGACGTGTTATTGTTGCGAACAAAGCTGTCCGGGCTCTTTTGATTCGTCATTTAATTTTACCGCTCCTGTGAAGATTTTTTTAACCATATGGCTTAAAAGCAATGCAGTTAAAAAACACAAAAATGTTTCTATACGACAAATTTTGCAAACATTGCGACCATATTATAATATTATTCACACTATACTATTCACATACTCTATAAAAATACATTATAGATTTTTTTAACCATATGGCTTAAAAGCAATGCAGTTAAAAAACACAAAAATGTTTCTATACGACAAATTTTGCAAACATTGCGACCATATTATAATATTATTCACACTATACTATTCACATACTCTATAAAAATACATTATATATATATATATATATATATATATATATATATATATATATATATATATATATATATATATATATATATATATATATATATATATATATATATATATATATTATATATATATATATATATATATATATATATATAAAATTAAAATATCAACACAATAATATGTCACAGCAATTTTCACTTCTTTCATTATTCAGCTTATAAATAGTTTCCATACCAACTTTCAAACCAATAGCTCAAAAATTGGGAATATATAGTATACGAACACACAAAAAACGGACGAATATTTCTATATCGAGTTGCGTTGTCGAGCTGATCTTGAATAAATATACATTTTATGGCGCTACTTATGCTTCCTTTTAGACAGTTATGTAATTTGTTACGAACATAATGTCATGCATTAATGGAGTGAAACTATTTAAGACATATTACCAAATTGAATGAAATAGAATGCAAAAACTTATGTGCGGTGTCGCACACCAAGCCGAGAAACAATCTCAACGAGTATATAAGTAAGTACTTAAATCCATTTAGTGTTGGTCAAACATTTCTCTCAGTGCATAAAATTAACATGCGCGCATGACCTCCACGTTTGAAGTATCAGCGTCAAATCGACTGGATTAACTTGGAAACATTGTGACTAAAGAAAAATACTATATAGACTGTGTGTAGAGTATAAAAAGAAAAGAAAAATGGTTGAAATAAAACTATCATGATGGCGTATGAAATCAAATATTTTATTGCGTATTGTAAGTGGTCAGCTCAACAAATAATAAAGCTTTACTTAGTAAATCGACAAAGTGAGCGGTGATTTAAAATTGAGATGTAGTTCTGCCCAAAAGAAACCACCATGTCAAATTCTAAGTTCATATCTTTTGAAATACATTTATTTTCCATATAAAAACATTCAAATGGGTCCTCCCCTTATCAAGGGGAGTTCATGCCCATTCAGTATGGCTTAAATGTTGTACTTGCGGAAACGATGTACATTGCTGGGCTCTTGGCTCTCGGGCAACTGGACAATCGTCGCATGTAAAAATACAAAGCAAAATTGAAAAACAAAATAGTTTCTTACTTCGTTGCGTGCACCAGTGCATATCACACGCATAATATTGCAATATAGTTGCCAACCTGTGGTTCAAGCTATTCTGAAATATCAAGAGGGCAGTGTAGAGAATGTGAGCCGGAGTTCGTTTCTCTTTCTTTGCTTTAACATAGTCACATGAAAAACAGTAAACACTCACACACACACACACACTCTATTCTCTTCTATTATCCATTTTAATATATTTTTTATCTACTTCCTTAGTTTCAAAAAACTTGGTTGTAAATTTATTGTTGCTGGAGATTATAATGCCAAACACCCTTGGTGGGGATCAAGGTTAGCAAATCCCAAAGGAAAGGAGCTATACAAATGCATAAATACCAATAATTCTTCAACACTGTCTACGGGAAAATCAACGTATTGGCCATCAGACCCCCGCAAAATACTGGATCTTTTGGATTTTGCTGTTTATTTTGGAATACCACGGCATCATCTGGAAATTTCGGACAACTATGACCTAAGTTCAGACCATTCGCCAATTATAATTACATATGGCACTGCTCTTCCAGCACTATCAAATAAATATAAAATTGTCACATCTAGCACAGATATTTTAGATTTCAAGATTGGATAGATGCGAAACTAAATACTAATATATCTCTCAAAACTGGTTTAGAAGTGGATACGGCTGTGGAATCATTTACAAACATTATACATGTAGCAGGTCTGTTGTGTACTGCACCAGCCAAAAGTACTATAGCGAATACTGTTTTTATATCAGCTGAGCTTAGTAACCTTATAAATAATAAGCGAAAGCTCCGGAAAAATTGGCAAACCAGTAGATGTCCAGCAGATAAAACTAGGTACAATACAGTATCATTCCAACTTAAAAAACGCTTGCACGAAGTAAGAAATGAAGCAACTGCAGAGTTTTTCAAAAGTCTGGATCCTAACACGAAAGACTATGAATACAGCCTTTGGAGAGCTACCAAATATTTAAAACGACCTGCAAAACGAAATGTTGCTGTACGTAATCATAATGGAGAATGGTGTAAAACCGCCAAAGCTAAGGTTGAGGCATTTGCACAACATTTACACTCAACATTTCAACCAAATTCAAGTCTTGCGCCTGAAGATACTGAAATAATAGAGTTTCTGGATGTACCTTTTCAAATGTGCATGCCAATTCGTAGAATTACTGTGTCTGAAATCAAAGAAGAATTCGCAAAACTGAATCAAAAAAGGTCACCAGGCTATGATAAAATAGACGGAAGAGTTACGAAAATGCTCTCTCAAAAGTGTATACAATTTTTAGCACTAATTTACAATGCGATTTTGAGGCTGGAGCACTTTCCTACACAATGGAAATGTGCGGAGGTGATAATGATTCCAAAACCAAACAAGCCTAAAAATATTCTCTCGTCCTACCGCCCCATTAGCTTGCTGGTGACATTCTCCAAAGTATTCGAAAGAATACTTATGAGTAGATTGTTACCAATTTTGGATGAATACAATATAATACCGGAACATCAGTTTGGGTTTAGGAGAGGTCATGGGACTCCAGAGCAATGTCATCGTATAGTGGATATAATTACAAGTGGATTCGAGAAGAAACTGTATTCTGCGGCAGTATTTCTTGATATACAACAAGCATTTGACCGAGTCTGGCATCCAGGCATGTTATATAAAATGAAAAAACTGCTTCCTGCTCCATTTTTCCTCTTATTGAAATCGTATCTAAGCAATCGACACTTTTATATTCAAATGGAAGGAAAAACATCGAAACTATATAGTATCCATGCTGGTGTCCCAGTGCAGGACAGTGTTCTGGGACCTGTCGTTTACACAATATTCA
>JAWNNQ010001701.1:0-234746 GCA_035044765.1 Leucophenga montana
CCCACCTTCCACATGCTCCTTTACTCTACCACCAATTCTCCTACACCTCTTCTTGTCCCTTCCACCCCTTCTCCAAACACCACTCGCGCTGCCACCATTCCTCTGCCCCTTTCCCCTACCTCTCCTTACTTTTTCCTTTTTCCCTGCCCCTTCGATCCAATTAAAATACATACAAATATTTATATGTGCATAATTATTTTTCTTTAATTCTTCTTTGTCTTTAACCCTTTGCACGAAAATAATCCCAATTGGATGTGCTGCCCATTCACAATACAACACAAGCTGGTTGCAATAGAATGCCATTTTCAGTTGAGGTCACATTCGTGAAAATTTATTCCCACATGTACATTATTATATTTTTCGGTAAATTCGACGTACAATTCCAGAATGTTCTGAGCTACATAAAAACGCGCTTCCTTTCAATGTTGCCAGCCATCGATTCGATTCTATGAATATATACAGCATTGAAAGAAAAGCACAGATGCACCAAAGTTTCTTAATGATTTCTTCAACAATGATCTGTCAGAAATATGGCATTTATTTCTCCGTGATCAAGTAAGAATGAGTTCAGTTTTATTTTATTTTTTCGAATCACAACCATTTCACAACTAACATCGGTTTTAAGTCAAGCAGAATTGAAAGTGGAAGGTGGCAATATATCTGCGATGGAAGTTGATGCCAAGTTTGCTTGGAAAAAGCGCCTTCAACGACAGCGATTGCGACGTTGATCTCTTTGATCAGTGCTTCAAGCACTTTGCGAAAACAACGTGCCCTACAAACTCTTAGGAGATATGGTCCAATATATCTATTGCTTACCCGGTACATCTGCTTCAGTGGAACGAGTCTTTTCGACCATCAACCGAATATGTGACGAAAGAAGAATCACGCCTTCAAATACGTACCTTGGAAAGTGTCATATTCGTGTAATTTTTTTACTTGCTTCAAAAATTGCCAGAAATGGTAAAAAAGATTGCTGGTAGCGGTAAATATCACCAACACACTAAAAATACGTTTGAACAATTGCAATTAAACGAAGAAGAAGAAGAAGCAGATAGAAGATATCGATAATTTTTATTTTAAAAAACTTGAACTCAGGTATCTACTGATTTTCATTCTCATTGTTTCTTTACATATAAAACAAGAAAAACTCGTTAACTTCGGTGAAGTTCACATGAAGAGTCAAGCTGTGAATTTAGGAAGGTATTTGTAATATCGAACAACATAAACGTGGGATGTAAGTTTGTTGGAGCCTAACCCAAAGTAGGCGTGGTAAAAATGCGAAGCGACCGTCCATATGAAGCCTCCGTGTGAAATATAAAGTTGAATTTGCCTTAAATGATAAAGTTTTTCAGGAAAAATCCCAAAAGTGGGTGGTGGGTTTTATGAGGCTGCAGCTGCCGCCAATGGAGAAGTCACATATATTTCTCTATATGTGAGACTTTTGTCTACAATAAGCCACTATATTAAATTTTACGTTGATGGGCGGTAAGTTTCTAAGGAGGCTACCTCTAAAAATGGGCATGACTCGCCGCTTGATATTTATGTAAAGCATTATTCTATCATCAAGTTTATATTGACTGCAACAAAAACGTTTTCCATACAGAAAAGCAAAAGTGAGCGTGTGGTTTGTATGGGGCTACACCAAAAAGTGGGGGATCACACACATTGATATATATGTGAAGAGTTCTTTCATTAGAAGCCACCATGTCAATTTTCAAAGTGATATTGCGATCAATACAAAAACAAATTCATACAAAAAGTAATTTTGGGGGCCTGGTTTGTATGGGGGCTACCCTAAAAAGTGGGGTAGCCCCCATACAATGGCATGTCAATTGTGATAATCTATGTATCGACTTTCAACCGGATATCTTAAAAAATGGACAGACAGTCTCGTCTCGTCGAGCTGATCAAGAATATATATATACTTTATGGGGTCTACGATGCCTTCTTTAATGCCTTACAAACTTTCAGACAAACTGATAATAGCATTTGAATGGTATTATCGAAATGATGTAACTGGAGAGACAGACCACAATATTTTTTTTCACCCTGTACTTAATCTCAAAAGTAGGAAAAAAGCCGTTTTCGGGTACATAGCCTCAAATATCTTAAAATCCTGACGTGATGGGCCAATTGTGATCCCGGATTCGGATTCTACGCAGCAAATTACTTCGGAAATGACCCTCAGCTTTCCAACAACTGACATGACCCCGGTATTTGTAGACCTGTGTAATCTATCTTCAATCTATATACACAATGTAAATGGTTGCTATATACACCGTAGCACGTATGGCGTCCAGTATTTGACATCCAGATTCAATAGTAGATGGTTGCTAACGAACTGTAAGCATAAGAAATCAAATAAATAACTTCATGACGAGGTAAAAACCAAGTAACGAAAGCCTTTCTACAACTCACAAAACTTCTGATATCAATTTTGCGATGAAAGATTTGTATTTTTCGTTTGTATTGTTGGGATTGATTGTAGTATGTAACTGAGTTTGAGCTACAAGCTTGGGGAGGCTATTTTCAAACCCCTATATTTCGGACTGTAGCGATCCGATATTATATGTTTTAACATTTTCTGAATGTTTCAAGGTACTTTTATTGGTGTATGACATGCCTCGGATTTATCAGTAAAAACTTCGTTATTGTACGAATAACATAGTGCTCTTGCTGCAAAAATATTGCGTCACTTGCGTGGACTACTGTCCACAGTGATTAAACAAGAAAAAAGTTGAAACATGCGAAGCATTAATACTATTCAAACGAAATTTTATTGTAAAACATAAAGTGGTTATGTATAGGGTCTACAGCAAAATGGGGGCGGCACACACTCATTATTATATGTATGAGAAGCGACCATCCGCAATACGCCACAATATCGAATGGTATGCCGATATTGACTTAACCAAAGTTCTCAGTTAGTTTATATGGGCGGGACACGCCAATTAGTGTACGTGTATGTATATGTATGTGAAGAGACCTTCCAAAAAAAGGCACCACATCGAAATTCAAGCTGATATTGCCATAGCTAGAGAAGTTCTTAATACAAAAACACAAAAGTGGACGGAGGGTTTGTATGAGGGCGACACCAAAAAGTGAACGTGGCATATTATTATTGATACTTTGTAGGCCGAGATCTTTACGTAAAATTTTCCATAAAATGGATCCACACAGCTCCAATTACTGCGCCCGATGACGGTCTCCTACGCTCTACAACAGCAATTGTTTCTTTGGAGCGCACTACACGACGCCTTTGCGGAAGCGTATTATCATGCTTAATCCAATTAGTCGCTCGGTTAAACGATTGTGTCAAAGCTGACAAAAAAATAATTAAACCAGCGAATAAATAAATAAACAACTTGTCAACTTGTTTTTTTTTGTCAAATACAAATATGTACATTGGTGAGTGCGGCCCCAGTCGTTCGGTCGCACTAGTGCGGAACTAGTGAATTCACCGGCCACCAGAGGCGGGTACCAGTACCCTGTCTATCCACCTGTTGATGTCATTGAAAGGGGCGGAGCGGTGCGACGTTGCAGCCCCTTTTCCCAGACACGCACCAGTCTCGAAAAGACTGGCCACTTCACCAGGCGAAAAATACTACTGAAGGGACGAGTCTATTGGGAGTGGTCAGTGGGAAGGCGCTTGTATAGTCTGTTCGGAGCGGTGAGTGACTGTCTTCTCACATATTTATTTACTTTTTATATTTTTAAATGTATTTTTTGGTTTATTGTTAATTTTTTTTATGTTTTGTGTAATTCTATTTGTTTAAAATTTTAATTTAGTTTTGTTGTATACAGTTTATACAACATTTTTTTCGGTGGAGGAAACTGGTGTCGAACCATGACTAACTAAAAGGCGCTGAAACGTAAAAGCTGGCCATTTTAGCTACTTCGGCTAATAGTCATGCAACCCATAGACCTGACGAATCACAATAAATTGCTTTTTCATTGAAAGCCGCTGCAAAGAGAAAAGAAAAAGTTTTTTTGTTCATTTCCATTTTTAAACTGTCACCATGCTTCACTACCATTGGCTGGTGAAGTGGCTAGTCTTTTAGGACTGGGGCGTGCCTTCCAACTAGGCATTGATCTCCATCTGACTCACTCGAAGAACAAGTATCAGCAAGTCAAGTGAGTGCACGATTTAATTTGAAGATATAACGCTTATTTTTTGAGCAAGTGGTGATATTTTTATTGTATTGTAAAGTAGACATGTTATGTATTGAATAAAATGACCGGCAAATGGGCCCGCAGCTCTGTACACAGACCCTTGCTCTCTTTATGAAATTTTGACAAACATGTGGCTCCATCTCACCAATAACGCGTTGGATCTCGGTCTTGAGCTCAGCAATCGTTTGTGGTTTATTCACATACACATGATATTTCACAAAACCACAAAGAGAGAAATCGGCATATTATGGGTGGCCAGTTGACATCGGAATTTCGGATAATGATTCGGTCTGGAAATCGTTGCACCAATAAAACGAATGTTTCATGCGCGGTGTGGCCAGATCCATGCCGTCCAGTTGTGGCCACATGAACTCCGTTATCATGTTCCCGTAACGAATGTCATTCACAGTCACTGCATTTCCGGCCTCATTTTCAAAGAAGTAAAGCCCAATCACATCGCCTGACCAAAATCCGCACAAGAGAGTTGCTCGTTGTGGATGAATTTGTTTCTCATGAATCTCGTGCGGATTTTCTTTGCCCCAAATTCGACATTTTTGTTTGTTAATGAACCCATTTCGATGAAAATGCAATTTTTCGGTGAAGATGATTTGTTTCGAATAATCGGCAGTGTAACTCTCCGCATTTTAAAAATTTGCACATACCTATGTGAAACAACTTAAAATTATAAAAAAAATTCATACTTGTAGTACTACTGCTCTTTAATGACTTATTTATTCAAAGTGAGACCTGTCACTAAAAAGAAATGTTTATTGTCTTTTTTGTACATAAAATATAAATTTTTTTTCTGAAAACTGATTGCCGCTAAATTTGTTGCTGAATTAACCAGTAAACATTTACCAAAAAATAGGCATGCCTTAGTACTAAGTAGGTAGTATGGTGCAGGCAGCAGAAATTTGAATTTGTGCAAAAGTCCAGGATGCCATACTCGGAAGACTTTAAACTGAAAAAAAAAATATTTTAAAACTTAATTAAAAAATTATTTTTTTAATGTGAAATATATTTATTTTCAGCTTTATATCAGCGTTAGATTTAATTTAGTATGAGCTGTGGTAAAACTATTTGGAATAAGAAGCGCATGGATGTATATACTTCCCAGTTAGTTTAATGATTTTCTCTCTTAGCCTTCGTTCTTGCTGGTATACCATTAGGTAATCATTTTCAATGTTTATTCCGCAAAACCCCCATAAATAGCTAGCGCTATAAAATGGGTCGCTGGCGGGTGGGAAAACGTTTTTGACTCAAAATTTCATTCATAAAACGTGGTTTGTGTTTGTTGATATTGCTGTTGCTAATACGAATATGTATGTAATTCTTTCTCAGCATAAACTGCTAATGACTTTCGTTGTGATTATCAATTCAGTGAACAGTAAACATGCTTCACATTAAAGCCTAATGAGTTTTCACCATTCCCATCTTTTTATACTCTTCATACAAAGTGTAAATACTAATATAATTTAGTCACAATATTTGCAACGCCTTAAAGGAAGCATCGGCGTCCCCATAAAATATACATATTCGCGATCAGCACAACAAGACGAGTTGATCACGCCATGTCAATGCTTTAGTTAAATTAATTCGTTATGATGGTTTTTATGGACGGCCTCTTCATATACTTACACTAATAGGCTTGTCCTGTCCACTTTTGGATGCTGCCCCTATACAAATCCACCATCCACATTTATGTTTTACAATACGATTTAAAATTTCTTGTGAATGGCATTAAAGCTTTGTTTCAACCGAAGTTAATTTTTTTCTTATTTATTTTATCTTTTCTAAAAGCATTCTAAAATTTATAAAATAAAATAAAAATTTAAATTTGGTTTTTTCTTTCAATTAATAAAATGTGTGTAAAAAAATTGTGCCCTAGCTATAAAGAAAAAAAAATTTAGTCAAACCTTCAATGTGTTAAACGTGAATGGATTGCGTTTATAAAGACTACCTCTAAAACTGGGTGGGACACGTCCATTAATATATAGTTGTGAAGCTTGTGTTCATAAGAAACCACCATATCCAATTTCAAGTTGACATTAACTAAAAACTTTGTCACTTTTTATACAAAAACTAAAAATGGGTGGGTGGTAGGTTTGCATGGGAATATCCCTAAATGTGAGCAGGACACACCTACTGACATATATATGAATCATAAGTTCATACGATTCGACCATATCAAATTTCAAGTTAGTATCAACAGTAATAATTAAGTTTTTCATACAAAAATCGAAATGTGGGCGGTGGGTTTGTATGGAGTCTATCTCATAAGAAAAGCGGGAAGCGCCAATTGAAATAGTTATATGTGAAAAGGCACCAAATTAAACTTCAAATTGCTTCCCACTATAATAAATAAGGTTTTTTTTTATACAAAACCCCAATATTGGGCGTTGGGTTTGTGTGGGAACTATCCTGCCTCTCCTTCCCACTGCCACTCCTTCCCCCTGTCCCTCCTTCCCCATGCCCCCATGCCCCCTTACCCAACCACCCATTCCCCAACTTCGTCCCCCTACAACTCCTTCCAATTTGGCTATATTACCGGGTTTCAAATGAGTGAATGAAATGATTATGATTGAATAAACTATGTTTATTTTAATTGTTCAAAACTTCTCTGTACACTATATTAGATGTAATATTATTATTTGGTACCAAAATATATTCGCTGGTACCCGGCGCGTTGCTGCCCTTCCCCTTGACTCTCCCTTTCCCTGTCACTCCTTCCCCAAGCCCCACCTTCCCCATGCCCCTCCAATTCTGCTACCCCTCTTCTTCTGTCCGTTCCACCTTCTCTAACCACCCCTTACGCTGCCCCCAATCCCCCGCCCGCTTCTCAAAACTATCCTTATTTTACCATATTTTCCCTGCCCCCTTCGATCCCATTAACATGTATACAACATTTCATCCCTCTATCTTAAATGGTATCCAGCGCGTTGCTTTACCTTTACCCCTCCTTCCCTATGATCTCTTTGTCTACCGCCCATTCTAATTCCCCTGCCCCTCTTCTATCCCTTTCCCAACACTCCTCTTTCCCTGCGATCATTCTCCTACCTCCTTTTCCTTTTTAAAAGTAACTCGGAGCGTTGCTGCCGTACTCTCCAATTCTCTGTAGAACTTTTAACGCCCACATAAACGTGAAATACTGTCATTCTGTTAAAGATATAAAATACATTTGTAAGTATATAAACAAAGGGTCGGATTAGGCAAAAAATTATTTAAACGGACGGTACATAAGTACATCGGAAGCGGTATGGAGATTGTTGGAATTTGACAGACACCCTACTGTAGTGCAGTTAGCCGTACATTTAGGAAACGGCCAAAGAGTGTACTTTTCACCGGACAATGTGCAAAGAATAGTGGAAAATCCACCAAAAACAATTCTAACCGCATACTTTGATTTGTGCAATTCCGACTACTTCGCTAAAACATTACTTTATCACGAAGTTCCCAACTTCAATATCAGAGAGAATCACTTACCATGCAGCACAACACGTACTATTTGGTTCATCGCTCCATTTTTTTTGCCAAAACACTTAGGACGGGTTTTAAACATTGCTCGAATTGTTACTGCGCGCTGCTTAGCATAATCGATGTTGGGATGATAATTGAAAGCTGATCTATCACTGTGAGGTGCACTTCGACTGCGTATTCTAGATGTTCGTTGTCTCTGTGCCGCAGCAGTGAGCCTCTGCGAACGTTCGGTGCCTAGACTCCCTATCACGTATTTCCGACATATTCTGCCTATGGTTAGCCAGTCGCTGAGACCTTTCGGTGTTAGACTCTCTAGCACGCGCATGCGATCTGTATTCTCTTTCACTCGCAAGGCGCTGTGCATGCTCAGAGGAAGTCTCCCCCATTCGGAGTACTATAGCCGCTCTTGTCTGGGTTGTATGTGTAGATAATTGTGATTGTGTTTTAGGCATACTGACATTATTTTTGTAGAACTTTTTATGGAAACAATAAGACGTAAGTCATAAGTACATTTAAATAATTTAATAAAATAAAAATTTAAATAAAAATGAAATAAATACTAAAAGCGCGTTAATTTAATGTGTATATCGTCATATATTATAGCCTATGTTATTCACAAATAACGTGGCTTTCTATTGGTAAGAGAATTTTCAAAATCGGTTCAGTAGATCCAGAGATTACCCCCTACAACGTCACAAACTCACAAACTTTACCTCTTTATAATATTATAAGTAGAGATATGTGTGTAGTACCCGTTCTTAAGAGATCTCCATATCAACGGTAATAAAAAAGTTTTTCATACATAATCCAAAAGTGTGCCGTGCGATTGTATTGGGACGGAACTCCACTTAGGACCAAAATAAGCCGAAATTCAGCCACATATCTCAAAAATTTTTACAAAAAAATGCGCAGCAACATACAGACAGACGAACATGTCTAGATCGACACTTCTCGTCGAGCTAATCAATGATATAAATATATTGGGTTTATGGGGTCTACGATGTCTTTTTTGCTGGTTACTGGAAATTTTCTGAAAAACAGTTAAACCATTTCGTACTATGTGTGTATAGTGTAAAATATTATAAAACAAGATAGAATGAAGCATCAGAGTATTCACGACTACGAAATCCTCTACACCCTTGCTAGTGTGGATCTATGCAAAGGTAGACTTAAAAACTTAAAATCACAAAAAAAATATATTAAAAAAAAATATTTAATCTCTAAAAGGTAAATCTAACACATGATTTCTTTTAAGTCTTCGAGTTGTATCGCTATTATCTAGTAGGCCTATTGCCAAATAATTTAAATGATCATGTAGTCTCTCAACATACCTTGTGCTTATTCTACGTATTTCATCTTTTATGTATGGAATATTTAAATCTTTGTGAATTTGGTCATTAGCCACAAACCAGGGGGCGTCAACAATATGTCTAAGCGTTTTGAACTGATATCGTTGAAGAATTTCAATATTTGATTGGCTTGTAGTTCCCCATAATTGGATAGCATATGTCCACACAGGCTTTAAAATAGCCTTGTAAAGCCGAACTTTGTTCTCCAAACTAAGATGCGATTTTCTCCCAAGCAGCCAATACATTTTTTTTGTTTTTAATATGACTTTTCCAAGTTGCTCTCCGATTTATATCGAGTCCAAGATAATTTGCGGAGTCACTTTGAGGAATTTGTGAATTATTTAAAAATACTGACGGACAATCTCCTCTTCTCAGAGCAAATGTGACATGTTTCGACTTCTCAGTATTAACCTTTATTTTCTATTTCTTAAGCCATCGCTCTATTTCAACTATTTCATTTTGAATATCTTGAGATACTTCTGCCGCAGTGTCTTTAGATGCAATTATAGCTGTATCATCAGCATAAGTGGCTACTTGAACATCACTGACAACAGGAAGATTGGCAGTGAATATTGTGTAAAGGACAGGTCCCAGAACACTGCCCTGTGGAACACCAGCATGGATACTATATAGTTTCGATATTTTTCCTTCCAGTTGAACATAAAAGTGTCGATTGCTTAGATACGATTTCAATAAGAGGAAAAATGGAGCAGGAAGCAGTTTTTTCATTTTATATAACATGCCTGGATGCCAGACTCGGTCAAATGCTTGTTGTATATCAAGAAATACTGCCGCAGAATACAGTTTCTTCTCGAATCCACTTGTAATTATATCCACTATACGATGACATTGCTCTGGAGTCCCATGACCTCTCCTAAACCCAAACTGATGTTCCGGTATTATATTGTATTCATCCAAAATTGGTAACAATCTACTCATAAGTATTCTTTCGAATACTTTGGAGAATGTCACCAGCAAGCTAATAGGACGGTAGGACGAGAGAATATTTTCAGGCTTGTTTGGTTTTGGAATCATTATCACCTCCGCACATTTCCATTGTGTAGGAAAGTGATCCAGCCTCAAAATCGTATTGTAAATTAGTGCTCAAAAATTTAATACACTTTTGAGAGAGCATTTTCGTAACTCTTCCGTCTATTTTATTATAGCTTGGTGACCTTTTTTGATTCAGTTTCGTGTTAGGATCCAGACTTTTGAAAAACTCTGCAGTTGCTTCATTTCTTACTTCGTGCAAGCGTTTTTTAAGTTGGAATGATGCTGTATTGTACCTAGTTTTATCTGCTGGACATCTACTGGTTTGCCAATTTTTCCGAAGCTTTCGCTTAATTTTTGTAAGGTTGCTAAGCTCAGCTGATATAAAAAAAGTATTCGCTGTAGAACTTTTGGCTGGTGAAGTACACAACAGACCTGCTTCATGTATAATGTTTGTAAATGATTCCACAGCCGTATCCACTTCTAAACCAGTTTTGAGAGATATATTAGTATTTAGTTTCTCATCTATCCAATCTTGAAATGCTAAAATATCTGTCCTAGATGTGACAATTTTATATTTATTTGATAGTGCTGGAAGAGCAGTGCCATATGTAATTATAATTGGCGAATGGTCTGAACTTAGGTCATAGTTGTCCGAAATTTCCAGATGATGCCGTGGTATTCCAAAATAAACTGCAAAATCCAAAAGATCCGGTATTTTGCGGGGGTCTGATGGCCAATAATTTGGTTTTCCCGTAGACAGTGTTGAAAAATTATTGGTATTTATGCATTTATATAGCTCCTTTCCTTTGGGATTTGATAACCTTGATCCCCACCAAGGGTGTTTGGCATTTTAATCTCCACCAACAATAATAACCAAGTTTTTTGAAAAAGTTACAGTAATCTTGTTCTTTAAAACAAAATCGTGGTGGAAAATACACTGCACAAACTGTAATATCAAATGACATGCATTCAACATTAATGCAAGCAGCCTGTACAGCATTTTCTTTAACTATTTCCATGATATTACATTTAAGTCCTCTTTTAATTAATATTGCAGAGCCGCCATGAGCTCTATTATCTGAATGATTTGCAACTATTAGATCATATCCATGAATTTTAAAGTGTGTCCTGTTGGTAAAATGAGTTTCTGATACCAAGAGGATATCAATGTAATTAGATTTAAGGAAAAGTTTTACTTCTTCTGTGTGGTTGAAAAGCCCGTTTGCATTCCATATAGCAATTTGAAGATCTACTTGCATATTTTTGATATTAACAGAGATATCATGTTGAGGAGGTTGTTTGTTAATTCAAACTGTTTGGCTAATAAACCTTCGATTCTTTGGAAAGGGTCTTCGTCATTTGAACTTCTGTTTTCTCGTAGTACTTGCGCATAAGATTAGGATATTAGGCTTTTGCTTTGCAACTAATTCTTGATAAATTTTGCATCCCTTGTAGCTGGCAGTGTGATCTTGTAAGCAGTTAACACATTTGGCAGGCAAATCGTTGTCTTTCTGACACTCTGAAGTAGGATGGCACATTGAACACTTAACGCATCTAAATGTTTTTGGACAATACGTCTTGGTATGTCCAAACTCTTGGCATCGAAAGCATTGTACAATGTCAGTTACTTTCCTGGGAGGCTCTACTTTAATTACTGCATTGCTTAGGTATTTCAGGTCATAAATTTCTGCATTGTTGTTGTTCGGTTCCAGATCAATAAAGAATATGTTCAATGGATGCTTGGTAATACGACTCCTAACATTGCTTATATTCCTTACGCAATGACCTAACTCTTCAATTTCATTTTTAATTGAGTCAATTGGTGTAGAAAAATGTAGATTTTTAACTATAACTCTGAAAGAACGCTCTTGTTTTAACTGGTAAGTGTGAAACAAAACCTTATCTCTCTTAAGTGTTGTTATAAACTTTCTATAACTATCCACAAATTTAACCATAACGCGTATTTGACCGTTTCGTTGGGACTTATAAGTAAAATCTTCTTTCGAAAGAGTTTTGGTAATATAATTTATCATACCATTTATGTCATTAACATTAGCCAGTATTATTGGCGGAGGCTTCGCAGTAGTATTTCGCTCAGTTGATTCCTCTTTGTTTTTTCCTATTATCGCTTCAGCATTTCCAGTTTCCTCTTTATCCTCCTCAGTCACCACACTGCTATCAAGAATCTCGAGTTCAGCAAAACGGTTTGTGCTTTTAGCAGGTGCAGGCGAACTGATAACGGAAGTTTGTTTTTATTTATGTTGTTTTTTTTTGTTGTTTTTTTTTGCAAAAGAAATAGTAATGTTTAATGTGTCGTTTGATCGCAATGCAATACGACTTTACACTTTCAGAGTCCGATTGTAACTGTTTTTTTTTTTTTTTAATACATAAAACAAATATTCGTCTAATGTTTTTACAGTGGCACAGTGCTGCCGTATATTCCGTTGAGCGTGTTTATACACAGAGAGAAATTCCACCAAAGACTACTGACAGCACCTCTGGCAGGAATGGAATTGAACCGTGAACATTTTTCATAATTTTCGACGAGAACTATCAAGGATGAACTAAAATCATTTTACGGCGATCAAGCACCATCCTTAAGCACGTTACAAAACTGGTACAACGAGTTCAGTCATGGTCGGCGCCCTCTCCACGACGAATTCCGCGAAGGTCGTTCAAAATAGGTTTTTGTGCCAAAGAACATCAATACTATGAGCGAACTGATACAAGCAAGACCGCCATTTGATATAGCGTGAGTTAGAGGCGTCCTTGAGGCGCTGTGTATAACATATGCACAGACGACGAATCGTGAATCTATGCGTATGTTTGGGTGTTCCAAGAGGGGTTGTTCCAACAAAAGTTGTTCGCTCGCGAAGCACTTCGAAGCAAATGGTTGCCGGTTTCTTCGGCATAAATGGACATGTGGCTACAGTAGCGTTAGAGCAACGTAGGACGATTAATTCTGAATTGTATACAACCAATTGTTTGCCACAAGTCTTTGAAGAAATAAGGAAAACGAACCGCCGAAGAAGAATCATTATGCGTCACGACAATGCAAGCTCTCACACATGGCGAATTTTTGAGTACTCAAAACATTTAATTCGCCGTACAGTACTAATTTGGCACACAATGACTTTTTTTTGTTCCCGAACATCAAACAAAAATATCGTGGGCATCGATTTTCTACGCCAGAAGAAGCGGTTGATGCATTCAAAATATATGCTTTGAAGCTACCTCATTCGAAATGGAAAAAGTGCTTCAACAATCGGTTCACGCGCAAAAGTGTATTGATCATCACGGAGAATATTTTGAAAAACAATAAAGCCATTATCAACTGCAAATATTTGCTTTTTCATTGTTCGGCCAGAAAATATCAATAGCAATGTACTATTTGCATTGAAGCATGTGCTGACGTGAAATCGCGAAAGAAGTTTTGGGAGTTACAACTAGGATTTCGTCATTTGGCTAAATTTGTGCAAAGAACGCATCGTAATGAAGGACAAGAATCCATTGTAAAGCAAAGGTCATTGATAAATCCTAAATCGCGTGCAATGGATTTATCAGTTTTTTTTTTTTTTGTAAGTTTGTAACACATTGAAGGAGCCATCGGAGACCCCACAAAGTAAATATAAGGAGTACCTCCACAAAGTTTTCTTTATGATTTTTCTTAAATCAGTGTCTAGAGTAAACGGCAAATCCGATTGAAATGAGTGATAAATCGTTAGAAAGGTGATTAAATGAGTCGTATAACGGTACCCAATTTGGAATGAAATATTACTGAGACCGAAATCACGCTGACTGGGGAAACTCGAACATAGTGAAAGGAGTTTTGAAATACATGGATCCTGAAGTCTATCATTCGGTATAACATTTTTATCGCAATAATTGAGAGAAGAATCATTCTTTAAGCCAGAGACGTCAATCTAACACAATTTACAGCTGATTCGGAATCAAGGGATCGTATTTTACACGAGTTCAAAGAAGTTGCTACGGTATTAGGTGTTGTCTTATCCTGCTCCCGAAAAAAAAAAATATAACTAGAAAACCTTAAATTAAATTGAACCGAAGCTCTAATACCAATCACACCAGGTGAACGGGGGAGGGGTGTCACCCTAAAAAGTGGGCGAAAAACGCCCACTCGTACATGTGTATGAAGCGATAATCTATAAGATGCCACCATATCGAATTCACGCAATTTTGTATATGTATATCGATTGTCCACTAAAATCCACCAAATCGAAATTCAAGCTAAAATTGATTTAAATAAAGAATTTTTTCATAAAAAACACAAAAGTGGGCGGTGGACTTGTAAAGGGAGGAACACGCCCATTAATATATGTATGTTAAGCGACTGTCCACAAAAAGACTCCACATCGCATTTCAACCTAATATTGACTTTTATAAAAAAGTTTTTCTTACACAAAACAGTTAGTTTGGTCCTGAGCAGATAGAGTATTCCTATCAATGTGCCACTATTAGGGGTAGCCGCCATACAAACCAATCACCCACTTTTCATATTTCGCTTGAGACTCTTTTTTATTGCAATCAATATCAACTTGAAATTTGATATCGAAGCTTTTAAAGGACGACCACTTTTGCGTTTTTGGATGTAAAATTATTTATTACTCCCAATGTCAACTGTAAATTTTATAGAAGGATGCTTCACGTATATATAACTGCGTGTGTTTTTCATTTTAAGGGGATATGGTGGGTTCTCATGGACGGACGCTTCACATAATTATTGACGGGCGTGTCCCACCCACTTTTAGGGGTGGGACACGCCGAAAAACTTTCCACCCCTTTAGATTGTTAGGTTTTACAATTATTTGTATACCCTGTACCCATAGGGTAAAAGGGTAAATTATTTTGCAAATGTATGTAACAGGCAGAAGGACTCGTGGAGTGTTGTTTATTACGATAAAAACGCCAAATTTGGTGTATCTTATGTGAATCCTAATATCTACCCCCATTTTAACTTTTTATATTACTTTTATTGGTTTTTTTTTTTTGTTTTCTTTGTTCTTAATTCCGCTGGAAATGGTAAATTTGGCGTATATTATGTGAATTCTTCCAAACTATTTCATATAGGCCCAGTTCGGTCCATCTCAAGGGGTAGCCCCTTGCAAACATATACTCATTTTTTAGTTTATGTATGAGAACTATATATCCCGCATATGATACAGGGTATCTCGAACTCGAGCACACTCGACTGTAGCTTTTTTTTACTGTTTTTCTTTATACCTGCTAAGAACACAACTTGAAACTTCATGTGAATGGTATTAAAGCTTGCTATTACCAACAAAACGTGTTATCCTTTTAAGCTCGATGGATAAAAATACAATCTTCAACGCGTGCTAATGAAAAAAAATCTATTTTATTGTTTTAACTAAAAATAGAACTAGCGCATAACTCAAGTAAAATTGTAATCGAATGAAAGCCAGAAGTAAATAAAACTGTCGGCTGATGTCAGACGAAAATAGACACAAAAAAAATAACTCATAGGACGAGGTAAAGGCGCAACATCTTATCTGAAGGATACACGCAACTATATTTACGTAGCTCAGATTAAAATACGCCTTCGTTGATGAAAAATATTGCGAACGGAAAATGCTTTGACAAATAGACTCACACAAAAGAGAAGAAGAAGGTAAGAACGAGGACAGACCACCAGACCATCCACGTTGAAGCGCAATGCCGGTGGCCGGCCACATGTTCTCTCTCTCACTCATTCTGGCGTTGATAGCAGCACCGACAGCAACAACAGCTGCCATGAAAACGAGACGCGGCTTTCAGAATCACGTGGGTTATATGCGTGACGGGGCGAAGAATATTTGAACGAGCGAGCAAGATAGAGAATGACTGAAGGAATATACAAGAAAGAGCGCGACTTATATACATTTTCAGATACAAAGGGGCACATGATAAACGATTGAGTGCATAATGAATCGTCCATCTAGTTATGCACATAAATACGTACACAACGCAAATACTGCACGTTTGCTTGTTAACTTACGGCTATGGTATATTTGTGTCTTATGGAAAACATAATCTTATATGGAGATTAATACAAGTGTCAGATACAACTGTTGAACTATAACAAATTCAATTGGATGGTTTAATAACTTAAACAAGTAAACAAGTCAGTTTTCAATTTTGTGTTTCCAAAAAAACTATATATTTTTTAAACTATTTTCAATGCAATATGACAAATGCGTCAAATATTTTAGTATAATCGTCTGAATAGGTCTACAGATTTATCAATTTTCAATATAACAATTAAAAATGGAGCAGTTGCGTGTTCACGACTACGAATTACTCTACACCCTTGCTAATGTAGACCTATGCAGACTTTGAAATTTTAAATCATAAAAAATTAAAAAGAAAAACAAAACAAAATAGCAAAATAAAACAAACAAAAAAATTCTCCGTCGTGTTCACATTGTAGAGCATGTCGAACGAGCAGCTCGACGTTAGGATCGAAACCGTTGTGGGCGCACTTGCACACATGTTGGCGAGCATGAGTTGAATGTGTTTTTGATAGTGTTTTTGTTGGCAAAGTTTTAAAAGAGGAATCAAATAAATATTTAAAACCAAAACGAGAAAGAATTGATACACAAAGATTTTTTTTTTTTTTATAATGTGAGTTAAATAATTGCATAACTACGTAATAAGTATTGCAATTAAATTGGCGGCCCTTAGAGCAGGTTATACTGTGCAGTGTGCCAAAATACAACACCAATGCAACGTAGGTTAAGTTAGGTTAGAATGGTTGGATGGGTTACAATCGCCCATCCAACACTCAGTCCGCACATTGTGCCCATTGTGATACCACTTGAATCTCCTTTTGAAATTCGAACCGTATCCTTTCTACATCCATTAGGAAGCTTTTACATTTCAATTCATGGCAATTAATGGGCGAAATGAATTAGCCAAATACTTTTCTTAGTGGTACTGGGTGCATGCATATTCTAGTTGTTTGGCTACACCGGTATTTTACTAGCGATTTCAAGCAACACTGATATTGGGTACTAACTATTGGCATCACCATCGGCAGTGCAATTAACTAAAGATATAAACACGGACTTGTCATTGATAGGGACAGTACGACAGTCTGCCAAATTACAACACCAATGCAACGTTACTAATTCGAATTTATGTTTCCGTTTAGCATCAAGCAGCCGACATGCGTTCGCTCGTATGTGTGTGAAAACACGAAGCTGTTCGTCCCCATGAGATTATGGCTGTATAGCATTGATTTAGAGGCGAAAGCATTTTCCGTCACAACCCTGTATTGTGGATATTTTTATTATTGGGCAGTTTAAAGAGAAAAGCGCGAGTTTCGACCATTCTTAGAGAACTCTAGTAAAAATAATCCCTTATATTGAAATATTTTTAAAACCAATGCAGTATGGAAAAAATTCCTTCTAGTGTCAACATCCAAAAAAAATTTGTTTTTATTTAAAAAAAATTTTTTTTTTAAATTTATAGATAAAATAAGATACATTTTTTATTTTCAGAATTTAAATGTCCAAGTTTAAGGCTCTACATTTTTTAGTCTCCGAGATCTCTTTGTTCAAACATACTGGCGAACGGCCCCGTACTAGAACGAGAAGAAGACTCAAACGCCACCATCCTCAAGACCGGGTTTTGGCTTAAATATTTCCATAATTAATAGTCAAACACCCTACAAAACTTACTTAATTACTTACTTACTTACTCTCTCCCAAAATCTGTACATAACCTATGTATATAGCTGTAAATAATTGTTTCCAATTTCTGATTAGATTAAGTTGCCTACAAGGTAGAAGGACACTAATCGCCTACTTTTAAATATGTCGTTTAGTAAATATTATATTTTTTTTTTATACTTTATGTGGTCTGGTACGGCACCTTTTATCTTTAAAAAAAAAAGACTAGAAACAAGAAAAAACGTTAACTTCGGTTGAACCGAAGCTCTAATACCATTCACAAGAAATTTTAAATCGTATTGTAAAACATAAATGTGAGGGGTTTAAAAAGGGGCTGCCCCAAAAAGTGGGTGGTACACGCCCATTTGTTTATGTATATGAAGCAATATTGGGTTGAAATGCGAAATGGTGCCATTTTATAGACAGTCGCTTTACATATATAGACTAATGGGCGTGGCCCGCCCATTTTTTGGGGCAGCCCCTTTTTAAACCCCTCACATTTATGTTTTACAATACGATACTGGGGTTACCGCAAAAAGTGGGCAAGGCCCGCCCACCTTTTTGGGGTAACCCCCATACAGACCCACCGTGCAGTTTTGTGTTTTTTATGAAAAAATTCTTCATTTAAATCAATATTAGATTGAAATTTGATTTGGTGGATTCTAGTGGACAACCGCTTTATATACATATACAGATCGGCTTTTGATATAGTCCCATATATGGAAAACATCAATATCAACTCGAAATTCGGTATGGCGGCTTCATACACATCTACTAGTGGGCGTGTACCCCCAATTTTTCGGGTAACCCATATTCAAATCCTCACTTTTATGTTTTACAATAATATTTAAAATTTCGTGTGAATGGTATTAGAGCTTCGGTTCAACCGAAGTTAACGTTTCTTCTTGTTAAAAATATGTTTTGATTTTTGGTTACGTTTAGTTACTACAAAGATATTAATTAAATACCACTGTGAGATATAATTGGGCATAAGAAGCCTCCGTACAGAGTTTCATGAGACAAATAAAACAAAAGAGAACTAATACATAACTTAAAAATTGTCCATACAAAATCCGAAAACGATGGGTTTGCATTGAGCTAAGTGTCCAGTGAAAATGGTAAAGTAACTTTTTTACATGATCAGATTAGAATTACAAAAAAATCTACATATTCAACATAAGGTCGATATCCCAAAGACAGAGGAATTAGTTTGCAGCTCCACGAATACAAGACGGACAGATGGATATGGCTAAACCCATTCATCTCGTCAATATGATCTAAACTACGAGGGCTGCTATTTATATTTCGGGAACTGGCAACACTAATGTCAAATGCTAAATCAAGGCTAAAATCTGGCAACACCATAAGAAAGTTTGACATTTTTTGGCATAAACGTACTCACAAAGTTTTGATGTACAATTGCTATTTGTTTTGTTTACAGTGAGTTAAGAAAAGCAATTTGGCCAAAAAATGGAAATTTCAAGAGAAGGTTTTCGTTGGATTATTTTTCACAACTTTCGACGTGGATTATCTCAACAAGAATGTGTCAATGAACTCAGTTCTTTGTATGGCGATAAAGCACCAACAAAAATCACAGTATATCGCTGGTATAGTGAATTCAATCGTGGTCGTAGGTCGGTCGCCGATAAATTCCGTGAAGGTCGTCCAAAATCGGTTGTTGTGCCTAAAAACATCGATGCAGTGCGTGAACTGATAATGCAAGATCGTCATGTTACATATCGTCAGATACAGGCATCCTTGCTCATTAGTTCCACTTCAATACATTCTATTTTGCATGAATACTTAGCTGTAAAAAAAATTTGCTCTCGTTGGATACCCCATAATTTATCAATCGCTCAAAAAAAGGGAAATGATTAAAAGTTCGACCGTGGTGCTTATTATTACCCACTCCACGTATTCGTCTTATTTAGAACCGTGTGACTTTTAGCTTTTCAAAAAAATGTATTTACCACTTCAATTTTTAATTTGATAAAATTTTACCAAGTTTAAAACAGAACTTAACATTTGCTCTTTGTTCGTAGTGAATTATTTACCAATGCCACAAACACACTGTCAATTTGAAAGATGCAGTATTTAACTGGAAGTTAGGGAAGCATGCACCTTCCAAACGCTTTAAGTCACTTATAGAAGGTGGCACCAGAATATGAACTATTTCAAAAGTTCCATTTTTTGTGCGACGAACCTTATATAATAAAATAGGTAGATGAGTAAAATTAATAGAATGAGAAGTGAGAGAAATTTTTTTAGAACCGAAGCTCTAATACCATTCACACGAAACTTTAAATAGTATTGTAATACATAAAAGTGGGGGGTTTAAATAGGGGGTGGTACACGCTCACTAGTAGATGTGTATGAAGCGATGTAGTAGATGTGTAAGATGCCGCCATATAGAATATCAAGTTGATATTGACGTTTTCCATACAAATGCATAAAAGTGAACTGTGGGTTTATATGGGACTACCTCAAAAAGTGGACGGGACACGCCCCTTTGTATATGTATATGAAGCGGTTGTCCATTAAAATCCACAAAATCAAATTGCAAGCTAATATTGGTCTAAATGAAGGCTTTTTCATAAAAAACACAAAATTGCACGGTGGGTTTGTATGGTGCTACCTCAAAAAGTGGGCGAGCCACGCCCAATTGTCTATGTATGTTTAGCGGTTGTCTCTTAAAAGGCACCATATCGCATTTCAACCTAATATTGACTTTAATAAAAAAGTTTTTGTTACAAAAAGTCAAAAGTGGACCATAGGTTTGTTTGGGAGCTACCCCAAATAGTGGGCGGGGTAAGCCCATTAGTCTATGTATGTTAAGCGGCTGACCATAAAAAGGCACCACATTGTATTTCAACCTAATATAGACTTTAATAAAGAAGTTTTCTTACAAAAAGTCAAAGGTGAGCAGTAGGTTTGTATGGGAGCTACCCCAAATAGTGGGCGTGGCAGGTCAATCTTGAAACTCTATTAAACTACAATAAAAAGAAGTATATATGCAAAATTTCAACTGGATAGCATAAAAATTGGTCCCAAAAAATGCGCAACAACATACAGACGGACAGACAGACGGACATGGCTAGATCGATTCGTCTCGTCGAGCTGATCAAGAATATATATACTTTATGGGGTCTACTATGGCTCCTTTAATGCGTTAAAAACTTTCAGACAAACTGATAATACCATTTCACACTATGTGTGAATGGTATAAAAAAGTAAGTAGTTTATTGAAAAAATTTTTATTACATATTAAAATACACACTTTGGGAATTTATTTCTTAAAAATGATATTGTCCAAATGTAAACCGTTGCGTTCAAGCAATTCATTTAATCGATCACTAAAATTTCCTATGACGGCTCGGCAGGTATTCTCCGTTATGGCTGCCATTTCGAAACGGATATTTTCTTTTCATTGTGTCGGGGAAGTCGCTTCGTTGCCGTAAACTTTAGATTTGATGTAACCCCACAGGAAAAAGTCCATAGGGGTTAAATCGGGACTTCGTGGAGGCGAATTTATGTCACCTCTCCTGGAGATCAATTTGCGTGGAAAAATTTCATTAACTCGTGGTAGAGACCTGTTGGACGTGTGTGAAGTTGCTAAAAATGCGGAACAATGATGATCTATGCACGTTTAAAGTAACAGTACGCTTCCGAATCGAAAGGTCCGGCTTGTCACGAACAGACTGAGTAACACTGTCTATGTTTTCGAACATTCTCGAAGACCTTGAACACCCGGATTTTGAACCGGTCTCTTCAAACTTCTCGACCCATATTCCAATGATGATTTTCCGAGGGCATGGCGCATCATTTAAATGACGAACATGTCGAATACTGCAGAATTTCCTACGCGCTACAGTCGCTGAATTACCGTTTTTGTATAACTCACGTACACACAACGCACGGTCCGCTCCCAAGAAACGCTCCATAGCGACTAAATTTCCAAAAGCTAGGCTACCGATTGACATACCCCCTGAGCCCCTCGGAATAGTTGCGGTCACGCAATCAGCAAATCAAATGTGAACTTTCTTTTGAGACACCCTGTATATTAAATTTTGTTTTAAACTCGGTAAAAAATTTGCTTACGAATTGTGCAAAAAAGTTTTTGATGATGATACTCAAGTTTACACGTGGCTTACACGATTTAAAAACGGTCGTGATGGTTTAAATGATGATCCAAGACCCGACCGACCCGAAGCATCTAATCGTGCTGAGTTAGTGGAAAAAGTAAGTGAAACAATCGCTATCGATGCAAATTTCACTATGAGAATGCTGGCAGAAGAATAAGGTTATTAACTAAGATTTGGTTAAAAGAAAGGTGTGTGCACGTTTTGTTCCACATCAGCTGAAAACAATCCAAGTTTTCTTGATTCGATGAAACTGGTGATGAAACATAGTGTTTTAAATATACTGAATACTGAAACTAAGCGACAATCTGTAGAATGGAAGTCAATAGACGAGCCAAAACCTAAAAAATTGCGTTTTCAAAAGTAAAGAATCAAGACAATGTTTGTGGTAGAGAGTTAGGCCCGAATATTTCAAAGGAAAGCTGCTGTTTTTATTGCATGATAATGCACCACCTCACAAGACCAAAAAAGTTTATGAATATTTGATGGAAAAACGGATTTGTCTCATTGACCACCCTCCTGATCTATCATGATTATTTTTTCTACCCAAAAACGAAAACTGCAATGAAAAGAAACTTTTAATATAACTTTCCAGCCATACAAGCAGTCGTGAATAAGATGCTAAAGTACATCCCAAAAAGCGAGTTTAAAAAGTCTATGGATAAATTGGTTGAGCGTTCCAAACGTTGTATTGAGTTAAATTTTAGAGTTTTATTTTAGAAATACAAAGTTCGGTTTTTTTTTTTAGATCTTGCTGAAACACGGTATTTAAAGTACATTTGGTTGATACGAGTATCAATAGTAGAGGTGAGCACGGGCCGGGATTTTTTTTGCGACCCACGGGCATCTGCTTAAACAAAACAAAAAAACGGGATCGTGTGTCAAAATCTAATTGCGTCGTTTTTCGTGCATGCTTGGGCCTTACACGAAGGCACGAACAAACGCGAAAAGGTCCGACATAAGGCATATTTTTCATTCATATTTATGTTAAATCATTCATAGCTTATCGTAGATCATCTATATTTATTGTAGCTACTTCAAAGTTTACCCCTTCCGAAATAATTATTCGATGACATATGTGTTTTATTTTGGAAGGGGTCAAAGTATGAACAATCCAATCATCAAAGCATTTTGTAAACGCTTGTTTGAGAATCGACTTCAGTTCTCGCCGCGAATTCTCTTTTATGTGTTCCATCGATTGTAAACGGGTGCCTCGAAGTTTTAATTTCAGTTTTGGAAACAGAAAAAAGTCGGCCGGAGCCTCTGCAGGAGAATACGGTGGTTGTTCGATGGTATTTGTTGATTTGTTGGTCAGAAATTCGGTTAAAATGATAGCCTTGTGACATGGTGCGTTTACGAGGTGCAAATTCCAAAAGGTTTCTTTCCACAAATCTGGCCTTATTCGAGGAATTTGCTCTCTCAAACGACACATAACGCTCAGACAATATTCTTAATTTATTGTCTGACCTTTTGACAAGAATTCCGACTGCACAACACCACTATAATCAAAGAAAACAGTCAAGATTACCTTGATTTTTGTTCGACTTTGAAGAGGTGTTTTCGGTTTTGTATGTTAAACTCGTAAATTTATGTGTCATAACCAGTTATAATGCGTTTTATGAATGGCATCTGCCATGTCTTCAACAACATTTACGCGATTAAGATTTTAAATAAAATTCGCAAAAAATCGTAAATAATAATTGAGACATAATCGAGCACTGTAAACAAACTAAATGACAGGTGGCGCTCACACTCTGCATCGGTATAGAGAACAGTTAAGCCAACTTAGTGACAAAAAAATTGTATAATGCCTTTAACGGGCTTTTTAAATGATCGAGTCAATATATATATTTCACAGGTTTTCTAAAAATTGATTGGTCCATGATTGGTTGGACCCGATCTTTTTTCCAGATCTTGCTTTGTGCCCCATCTCTAATCAATAGAATTCAGTAACTGTAAGGTAGCCAACAAGCGCAAACAAATGAGACACTTCTATGATATGCTATTTTTTTTTTTTTTTATTTAATGAAAATGAAACCGTTATACAGGGTGCCTCAAAAGAAAGTTCACATTTGATTTGCTGATTGCGTGAACGCAACTATTCCAAGGGGCGCGGGGGGTATCTCAATTGGTAGCCTAGCTTTTGGGAATTTAGTCGCTATGGAGCGTTTCTCGGCAGCGGACCGTGCGTTGTGCGTACGTGAGTTTTACAAAAACGGTAATTCAGCATTGTAGCGCGTAGAAAATTCTGCAGTATTCGACACGTTCGTCATTTAAATGATGCGCCAAAACCTCGACTCATCGGAAAATGGGTCGAGAAGTTTGAAGAGACCGGTTCAACGCTGGAAAAATCAAAATCCGGGCGTCCAAGTTCTTTGAGAACGTTCGAAAACGTAGAGAGTGTTACTCAGTCTGTTCGTGACAACCCGGACCTTTCGATTCGGAAGAGTGCTGTTGCATTAAACGTGCATAGATCATCATTGTTCCGCATTTTTAGCAACTTCACACACGTCCAACAGGTCTCTACCACGAGTACATGAAATTTTTCCACGCAAATTGATCTCCAGGAGAGGTGACATAAATTGGCCTCCACGAAGTCCCGATTTAAGCCCTATGGACTTTTTCCTGTGGGGTTACGTCAAATCTAAAGTTTGCGGCAACAAACCGACTTCCCTGTCACAATTAAAAGGAAATATCCGTTTCGAAATGGCAGCCATAACGGAGAATACCTGCCGAGCCGTCATAGGAAATTTTAGTGATCGATTAAATGAATTGCTTGAACGCAACGGTTTACATTTGGACAATATCATTTTTAAGAAAAAAAATTCGCAAAGTGTGTATTTTAATATGTAATAAAAATTTTTTCAATAAACTGCTTACTTTTTTTTATAGATTTTTTAAATGTGAACTTTCTTTTGAGACAACCTGTACAGCTCTTATCTTCACGTTTATGACAAAATATAAAATATCCGGTTGTAAATTGGAACATAGACTTATTTTTATTGCAATTTAATAAAGTACAAAATTTATAGCCACCATACAAACTACAATCCCATTTTTGACTTTTTGTATGAATATTTTTTTTATTGCTGTCAATATCACTTTAAAAATGGTAGCTTCTCA
The DNA here is from genome assembly GCA_035044765.1 of Leucophenga montana. Lineage (NCBI taxonomy): Eukaryota > Metazoa > Arthropoda > Insecta > Diptera > Drosophilidae > Leucophenga > Leucophenga montana. The sequence continues at coordinate 24,943 of JAWNNQ010001701.1, forward strand.
TGAAGGGACTCTTCACATATTTTCTACGCGCTCTCTCAATGAGTTTGATCCCACCACTTTTTGGGGTAGCCCCATACAAACCACCCTCACAAACAAGTAAAATAAAATAATTATATTATATTAAAATGTAACAGTTATTGTATTTAATTTTACTTGGTATCCCAGCAAAAAGCGTTGGTCTTTGCATGATGACGCTATCCCACACACACAACGCGTCTTCACAGTCCTTTGATACCAAGAGAGGCAGGGTGATGATTTATCGTGAGACTTGTTCGTAGGATGTTCTCCATCAGGAGAACATCCTACGCAAGTTCGCATATGTAAAAAGTTCGGACACGAACTTCCATAAGGACAAGACGAAATACTTGGTGTCTACTCGCAAACCATCTTCGCGCCTTGGACGGTATATGAGTATGGAGAATTTCAACTTCAATGTTGTAGAAAACTTTGTCTATCTGGGAACAGAAATTACCAGCGACAACAATGTTAGCCGAGAGATCAGACGAAGAATCACGCTTGGTAATCCTTGCTACTTTGCGCTCAACAAGCAATTTAAAACTAAAGCCCTCTCTCTAAGTACGAAGGTATAAATCTATACGATGCTAATGGCTGATGCATCATCGGATACAGTGTCTTTGGGAGTGTGCGATTGAAAGATTATTCATAGGACTTTTTCGTCCTATTAGAGTTGGCGCCAAGTTTAGGACCCGAATGAACCACGAATCTGTATGATGAAGTTGACATAGCCTAGCCCAAAAAAAATCCAGCTGCTGCAGTGCACTGGTCATCACATCCGGATGAGCCACGAAGCTCCAGCACCGTAGGTTTACAACGGAATCCTTAAAATAATTGATTTACAACGTCAGAGAGGACGATATAACTTTCGTTGGCATGACCAGGTCTGGGATGACCTCAAGAAGCTTAGTATTACTAATGACTGGCGCCGGCGCCGCTGATGACTATAGTGACTTGTAGTGCCGCATAATTAAGTAATTGTACACAATTCCTGTGCAACGCCGGGTATTTATAATAGGTGTTTATAGAAATATTATTGTATGTCGTTGCATGCCCACATACATTATCTACGTCAAACGAGTGCATTTGCAACAGTAGTGCATCGATTTTTTTGAATTTAGACATACATTTTGACGGCTATCTGTAGTGGGTGGGCAAATTGGAAATTTAGGTAACACGAAACTGGATGCAATGGCGCATTTAACCCATTTGTGTTTTGCATTCTATTACAATGGAGCGTTTCATCAAACGATTGCAATTGCCAAATCAAATTTATTTTTGCAATGTTCTTGGGTAAATCGTTCTCTTTTGGATTTTGGTTTCAGCGATGGGTTAATATCTTCGTTCAGTAAGTCACGTCAGCTGAGTGCATAAGAGAATAATAATTAATTGAAGGTGACCATATTTATAGACCATACGTTTGCATATGAAAAAATAATTTGTGTTACTGATAATGATTATTCTGCAAAAGAATGAAGCTATACCCGAAAAGTCCGATAAAACATTAATCCGCCTGAGAACGTGTTTCTCAAAGAAGATTTCACCACAATCTAAAATGATACAGAAATCTTCCAATTTTAAATACAAATCGTTAAAAACTATCAATAATATCGTACAAACATATATCATTATTCTGATCAGGTTGTTGCACTGCGAGATATTGACACCCACAAATTGACTCTACCCATATCAAAAAACGATTTGTTTATATCAAACTAAAGACAAAGTAACAGTGTAACCAGTGAGATTTTACTAGGCCATCAAAAACTATGAACGCCAATGCAAGTCTGTTAGTCAACAAAATCATGACGACTCTTTTTAGGATGCGATTTGACGTTGATTTAAAGCATCGGTTCCATTTGACAAAGAACACAGTGTTCTTCCACCAGGACAACGCACCGCATCACAAGTGCGTAGTTGTCATAGCTAAATAATATGAGTTGCGCTACGAACTGATACAGAACCATCAGATATAAAGAAAAGACGTTAACTTCGGTTGAACCGAAGCTTTAATACCATTCATACGAAATTTTAAATCGTATTGTAAAACATAACCGTGGGTGGGTTTTTTATAGGGGCTACTCCATGGCGGCGGTGGACGCCCATTGGCATATGTGTATGAAGCAGCAGTTTATAAGAAACCACTACATCAAATTTCAAGCTTATTGACTAAATTAAAGAAGTTGTTCATGCAAAACCAGAAAATAGGCCATGGGTTTGTATGGGAGCTACCGCAAAAAGTGGTACAAGTACAAGCCTATAAAAAAAAACAACTCCGAATATCAAGATAATTTTCATTTAAATAAAGAAGTTTTGCATGCAAAAACACAAAAGTGGGCGGTGAGTTTGTATGGGGCCTACTCCAAAAAGTGCGGGTTTCACACCCATCGATATATATGTGAAGCGTCCGTCCATTTGACTGAAATAAAAAGTTTAGGTGCCAATTTACAACTAGATACCATTAAAATTGGTCCCCAAAAAAATGCGCAACAGCATCCAGACGGACATAGCTAGATCGACTCGTCTCGTCGAGCTGATCAAGAATATATATATACTTTATGGGGTCTGCGTTGCCTTCTTTAATGTATTACGAACTTTCAGACAAACTGATTATACCATTTCGCACTATATGTCTTATCTAAGCCAGAGCTTATCTTCCACTCTCGTAATTACTTACACATTCTCTCTTATATTTAAGCCTAATACGAAAATAAACAAGAAAAAACGTTAACTTCGGTTGAACCGAAGCTCTAATACCATTCACACGAAATTTTAAATCGTATTGAAAAACATAAAAGTGGGGGTTTAAATAGCGGCTACCCCAAAAATGTGGCGGTATACGCCCACTAGTAGATGTGTATGAACCGATGTAGTAGATGTATAAGATGCCACCATATCGAATTTAAAGTTGGTATTGACGTTTTTCATACAAATGCATAAAAGTGAGCTGTGAGTTTATATGGGACTAGGAGGAGTACGTGAGCGGGACACGCGCATTTGTATATGTATATGAAGCGGTTGTCCACTAAAATTCACCAAATCAAATTTCAAGGTAATATTGATTTCAATGAAGAGTTTTTTCATAAAACGCACAAAATTGCACGATGGGATTATATGGGGGCTACCCCAAAAAGTAGGCGGACCATGCCCATTAGGCTATGTATGTTAAGCGGCTGACCATCAAAAGGCACCACATTGCATTTCAACCTTATATTGACTTTAATAGAGAAGTTTTTAATACAAAAAGTCAAAAGTGGGCAGTATGTTTGTATGTGGGCTACCCCAAAAAAAGTGTGGTCCACGCCCGTTAGTCTATGTATGTAAGCGGCTGATCATAAAAATGCACCACATCGCATTTCATATAATATAATATTGAGTTTAATAAAGAAGTTTGCATACAAAAAGTCAGAAGTGGGCCGTAGGTTTGTATGGGAGCTACACCAAATAGTGGGCGGGTCCCACCCATTAATTTATATGTCAATCATCCGTCTATTAAAAGTTACCATATCATTTATTAAGTTGATAATGACTACAATAAACATTTTTTCATACATAAAGTCAAAAGTGGGCGGTGGGTTTGTATGGGGGCTACCCCAAAAAGTAGGCGTGGCGGGTTAATCTTGACACTCTATTAAACTGCTATAAAAAGACACATATATGCATAATTTCAACTGGATAGCATACAAATTGATCCCCAAAAAATGCGCAACACCATACAGACAGACAGACAGACAGACAGACAGACATACGGGCAGACAGACGGACATGGCTGGATCGACTCGTCTCGTCGAGCTGATCAATAATATATATATACTTTGTGGGGTCTACGATGCCTCCTTTAATGAGTTACAAACTTTCAGACAAACTGATAATATCATTTCACACTATGTGTGAATGGTATACAAATTGTTGTGTTATAGTTATTTCACTGACTGTTCCAATAGTCCACATTCTTAGTTTGAGTTATTTTTCGTTAATATTTATACGCTGAGAATATATGGTCACCTTAATCATAAGCTGTTTTACTCCCCTTGAGTATTTCACTCTGCTGCTACATCATTTAAAAATAAAGCAAAATAAAGAGAACAACAAATGCTCGGGTGGATTCGGTTTGATTCGTCTCGGCTCACGCTTCGTGTTCTGTAAAAGCAGCAAGGCAAGCAATAAGCGAAAACTTAAAAAATATATTCTTAAAATTCAGTACTAGTACATATTTGCAACAAGTTGGTCGTTGGTCGGCTTATTACCTACAAAGTAGATACTTTTAACTATCACAAGAAGAAACCCAAGACGCGAGAGTCTAAAGAGAATCTAAAGCGTCGTTTGAGACAACTACATTGGTTTCATTGTAAAAAGTCTTGATAAGTTTTTAACGAGAATATTGAAAATCAAGTAAATCAAATAAATAAAACATATTACAAAAAGAAGACAGCAAAAACTCAATGCGAACCGCTAAAAAGATACAATAAAAACAATAATTCAATAGCTACGCAAGCAAAACACGAAAATAAACTTCAATTTAAAAACTGGCATATTTTTAAATAAAATTCAACGGAGTTCTAATCTACGATATTCTTAAAGATTAAGTGCGTATATAAATAAAAATTATTTTTTTTATAGTGACGTTTTTTTTTTTTTTTTTCATTATATATGTGCAACAAAATAATATAACAAAATGTATTTTTATACAAAAAAAAGCCCCCATAAATGAATTTTCAAAACATTTATTATTTAAAACACATAAGTGAACTTAACATAAATTTGTAGGTACATATTTTTATTTGTACGTATTAGACCCTTGCACAAATGCATTTGTTTCATAAATCGGATGCATTCGTGCAAGGCCAAAATATGTACACACATGTATCTCTTTCACTCGCACTACTAATCTACACTGGCATAAGGCGGACATGAGACGATTGTACCCATAAGTAATAATTCCGCCATGCACGAATGCATTTTAAGGTAATCGTTTCAAAACACTCGTGCAAGGCTCTAGTATAGAGCATATAAAATGTTCGATTTATTATACTAGCTGACAGCAAATTGCATTTTTGAGATTCGACACTACGGAAATAAAGTCATATAATTAGAAAGATTTTGAGATATTGCTTAGTTTCCATAACTTTCATTATAAACAAGAAAAAACGTTAACTTCGGTGGTACCAAAGTTTTAATACCATTCACATGAAGTTTCAAGCTGTGAATTAAGGTAGGTATTTGTAAAATCTAACAGGCAGGTTTATTGGATCCTACCTCAAAGTGACCGTGACACGATCCTTTATAACTATGCGAAGTGTCCATCCTTATGAAGCCAAATGTCGAAATGATTTTGCCTGAAATGATAAGTTTTTCATGAAAAATCCGAAAATTGGGTGGTGGATGGTGGGTTTGCATGGGGATGCCCCTAAAATGGCGAAATTACATCTATTTCTCTATATGTGAGGCGTTCGTTCATAAGAAACAACTATATTAAATTTTATGTTGATATTTACTGTAATAAGACACTTTTCATACAAAATTCAAAAATTGGGCGGTAATTTTCTATTGAGGATACCACTAAAAGTTACATGTCCCCTGATATTTATGTAAAGCATCCTTCTATAAGAAGCCACCATGCCAATATTTAAGGTGATATTGACTACAATAAAAACATTTTCCATACAAAAAGGCAAAATTCTGCGTGTTGTTTGTATGGGGCTTACCTCAAAAAGTAGGGGATCACGCCCATTGTTATATATACATATGTGAAGAGTCACCTTATACGAAGTCACCTAGTCAATTTTTAAGGTGATATTGATAGCAATAAAAAACAAATATCTTACAAAACGTCAAAAGTGGGTGGTGTTTTGTATGGGGCTACACTAAAAGAGGTCGGGGCATGTCAATTTTTATATTCTATTAATCTGCAATAAAAATAGGTTTATGTGTTTACAACCGGCTATCTTAAAAATTGATGCCCAAAAAATGCGCAACAACATTCAGATTGACAGACATGCCTAGATCGACTCGTCTCGTCGAGCTGATGAAGAATATATATACTTTTTGGGGTCTGCGATGCCTCCTATAATGCGTTACAAATTTTTCATACAAACTGATAAAACCATTTCACACTATGTGTGAATGGTAGAAAAAGTGGTTTTATTTGAATGTAATATCTCTGGTTCTAATTGAATTTTCTTTCAATCGTCTTTATAACACTTTTTAACCCAATTATCTTCTGAGACGCTTTGAATATATCGATGATTTTATCTCAATTTTATCAAAATATACATTAAAATAACAAGAAGGAACTCTGCTATAGAGTGGATCGATTTTATGAGACCTTAAACCTTGTTTGAAGATCATTATTTCAACAATAGATTTTTACTATAAGGCCTGTATTCCAATCTGCCCATATTTTATTAGAATTGACGTTAACTGTCTACTATATACGCAGCAAATATTAAATATTTTCAACGTTTCTTGCGATATTCATATTTTTTGGAAAATTTTATTAAATTTATAATATATAAATATAAATTTTTATATACACACAACCATTCTTAACTTATTTTATTACAAATGGTGACAAAAATGCATACCGGCAAAAGCTTACACTTTACCTGAAGAAGGAAAAGGAGTCTTTATTTCTCAAAGCATCTTTCTCGAACAGCCTCCAAGATCTCTTTGTCCAAACAGAGGGTAAGACAGGCAAACAGATGGACAGTGGAGTTTCAAGAGGAGAACGGGGATGTTCGCTGGCTTAGAGGGACCCCCAATTATGGTTTTTTTTTCAGCTAAATAATTGGATTTTTTAATCCTCACTTTGGCATCCTGAGCCCCAAAAACATGTATTTCCTTTTTTAAACTGGTTTATTTTATTTTATTTTTATTTTTTTCTCACACAAACTGTGAATAAGTAGTATTATACTATAGTCACAATATTTGCAACGCCTTCAAGAAAGCATGCGAGACCCCATAACATTTTATATTCGTCATCATCACGACGAGTCGATCTAGCTATGTCCGTCTGTCTATGAGATTGTCAAAGACCTTTTCAGTCTGTCTTTGAAATATTGGTTTGAAAGTTGGTGTGGAGACTTTATAACTAGAATCAACTCAAATATCAAAATGAAACTTTCAGTTTTTAATAGTCCAAGTTTTAGATGTAAAGTTGTCTTTTATGAAAACTGGTTTGAATTTAGCATTTTCTCCCTATATCGACATTTGAATTAATTCTCATCGGCCATATTTTTCGGGCATAATGCCTATCACAGTGCGGCTGCAGAACGAGCCCTATATTGTTATTATGATAAGTCCGGTTGAGACGTGTAATATACCATTGAAACGTATATTCAGAAAATACTAAAACATATAAAATCGGACCACGCCAGTCCGAAACATAGGGGGATGACACGTATGACACCCACCCTCAAGGGGTATTGCGGCTTGTGAGGAACACATTACCCAAACTTATTTTTTATTTATTCTTGGCACTGAGACGAGTCCAACGAGCCCAAGGTAGACAAAACCGGTCGACTCGTTTAAAAGTTTTTGAATTTTTGAAAATTTTGACGAGTTAATAAAATAGTTTGATAGTTTGTTTGTTTGTGTGTGTTTGTTTGTTTCTTGCAGAAAACCAATATTTTATTGTTACAGGCTTTTAGTACACAAAAAACTAAGAAACTTTTGTTTCACAATTTTTTTCATAATTGCGGACTTTGGAGGAAAAAGCCAAAAAAGAAACAAAGTAGAAACAAAGCCAAATGGCTTAAAATTTTGTAACATATAAAACGACTTTTAAATACCTTTCAAAGGAATGGTTAGATGGTGTTGTACTATCACTACTTCAAAAAATATAGATCAAAATAAATTTTGAGAAGTTAATTGGGCAATTTTTTATATACATATTATACATTTCTGTGAAAATTCCGCAAATCGGAAATATCAGATTGTGCAATATTAGCTATTCGTCCTAATGCATCATGCTAATGTCTGTTACATCTGTTTTACGCAGCATGGACATAAACCTATTATACTTGTACACTCTTTGTTTTTTTTTGACTTTTTTTCGTTTGTGTTCATAGATATGTATCTATGCATGATTAAATGTATAAAATAAAAGATATTGGTCACTTAATATCGCACATTTATTGCCATAAAGTGATAAGTATTTACTATACATTTATGTCTGTTTTTTATACCCTGTACCATAGAGTAAAAAGGTATATAAAATTTTATGCATGTATATAACAGATATAGGGTACTAAAGCCATTATATTTGGTCGCAGTATCCGTTTTCCGTCAGGATTGCCCCCAACTTTCCTAATATGTCACTAAATCTTAATTAGCGTAGCTGGCTGCTCGGCCCTACTTGCTTGTAAAGCGGAATTGGCCCAGACACTACGTCACGCGCTGTTTATGATTATGGCTACATAACATGCAGACAATAATGCGTGGTAGGCCCCATTAAGATTATCTATATTCTTGATCAGCATCGAAAGATGAATCGATATAGACCTGTCAGTCTGTCCGTCCCATAGTCTGTTTGAACGAAAAGATTTCGCAGACTCTAATAGAAAGAGACTTCAAGTTTGGATACTTAGACACTTCTTTTCCATCTGTGATCTCTGCATCTTCTTACAATGTGTTAACCACATACCAATTTTGCTAAAATTGAGACAAAACCATCGATATATTCATAAATAGATTGAAAAGAATTGCATAGACGGGTAAAAAAAGAAAATTAAATTAGCTTTCATTAAAACTGGAACTGCTTGGAAATCAACCTATTAGAACCGGAGATTACATTGAAGTAAAACCACTTTTTTTTATAATAAAACAATACGAAAATTATCTCGAATTTTTTCTAATTTCTTACAATTAATTTTCGGATTCTGCGCACGACTCTAGATAGGAAATGACTGGCAAATGTCATTTATTAATATTTTTCAACTAGTGTTATTAATATTAATATTAAACATTTCTTGCAAGAAAAACGGTCAAAAATCAAATCGAGAGCAGTAAAATGTGCTTGACTACGCGATACCCTTTATTCAGTTTATGGCAGTATATTCTATAGAGGTCTGGACAAATGAGCAATATTTTACCGAAATTAACGTAAGAACCATCTTAAGTGACACAAAACAAGAAAAAACGTTAACTTCGGTGGTACCAAATTTTTAGTACCATTCACATGAAGTTGCAAGCTGTAAATTTAGGTAGGTATTTGTAAAATCTAACAGTAAAGTTTGTTGGAGTTTACCTCAAAGTGGGCATGACACGCCTCTTCATAATTATGTGTCCGTACATATGAAAATAAATGTCAAATTAATTTTGCCTGAAAGGATAGCGTTTTTCATGAAAAATTCCAAAAGTGGGTGGTGGGTTTACATGGGGATCACATCTATTTCTCTATATGTGAGTCGTTCGTCCGTAAAAAACCACTACATTGATATATATACGAAGAGTCAGCCTTCAGCCACCATCTCAATTTTTAAGGTGATATTGACAGCAATAAAAAAAATTTTCATACAAAAAGTCTAAAGTGCGAGGGTGGTTTGTATGCGGGCTACCCCAAAAAGTGGGCGTGGCATGTTTGATACTCTATTATAAACTGCAAAAGAAAAATAGAAGTATATGTACCAAGTTACAACCGGCATGCCCATATCGACTCGTCACGTCGAGCTGATATACTTTTTGGGGTCTACGATGTCTCCTTCAATATGTTACAAACTTTCAGACAAACTGATAATACCATTTAACACTATGTGTAAAATGGTATACAAATATTCATAAGAAAAATAGAAAATAGGAGGTAATGGGATCTGACAACTCTTCTTTCGCTGTTACATTAATTTACACAAAGTAAATATGCCACTGGGTATAGGGCATTACATGACACTTATTCACACAGCTAATGCCATTTTTGTGCAATTTTGGGGTTGTTTCATCTCTCGTTTCTCGCTCTCACACACACACAATTTATCTCTAACTGCCGGATACGATCATATAACCAAACGTTTTATACACATATGTATGTACCGCGCGAGTGTAATATAATATATACATATATTATAAAACCAGCAACAATTCTAAGCAAATAATATGAGAATGCAACCACATAAGCGCTTAAATTGAGTAAGAGCGAGTAAGCATTTATAAGTGCTTTAAATTTTCTAATACACATACAAATGCAGGTACAGTATGTTTTAAAATTGTGTTCCTAAGAGCAAAAAATATTTTAACTTTCCTAAGACAGTTGGATGTTTTCTTGTCACAGAAATTTTGGCAAAGTTCAAAATAAAGAAAAATTCTCTTCATAAAGTTCTATGCCTTTAAAATATAAAACCGATATATAGCTTCTTGTTTTATCCAGTGCCAGATTAAAGGCCATTATCACGCCTTTCCTATATCTTTATAAGTGATTTTTTGCACACTATATCCTAGTTTTCAATGTCACGACTGTTATTAAGCCTTTAAACGTATTGCCTTGTTCGACGAACGAATAAATTTATTTCAAAGTTAGCTGTCTTCACAATTTCGATCACAAACCAAAGCAAAATGAAAACAAACAAAATTGAGATTTTGTATTAAAATTTGGGATGCAAACGTGCATATTATATTCATGGATTGGCTCGTTTTATTCTACAGCGGCGACATTCACTCTTATCCAATTTAAACTTTTTATGCGTTTACATTTGTGCACATGAATGGACTGACCACCTCTTCAAAGATGACTGACAACAGAACAAAAAAACGAGTTTGTATGGAGATACCCCTTAATCTGGGTGGGACACCTCCATTAATACATTTGGGAACCTTCCGTCAATAAAAAACCACCATACCAAATTTGTAATTAGTATTGGTTGTGTTAAAACAGAACAGATAATTATACCGAAAACCCCCCATACCCCCGATTTTTTTTATTTTTTAATATGATATAAAGGACATTATTCTGACCATTTCTCACTATATATGTATGTTGGGTGCGGAAACAACTCCTTAAAAAGAAATTGAGAAAAAACGAAAAATAAATCAACATGATATTTTGGCTTTGGAACAAACGTCAACAACAAGGCACGTAAAAGATAAGAGAGTCTCAGCTACATACATACGAGTATATATACTTTGAATTTTTATATAAATAAATTTACATACATATGTTTAGCAGCAGGAAGAGAGACATCGACCTACCTTATAAGGTAACGAATTTCCCCCTTTACGTTTTGTCGTTCTTTATGTTGTCTTATCCGGTCTCCACTTAAAATATTCGTTAAACAAAATTAACTGTAAATATCCGCGTATGTATTTTTAATATTTTATATGTTATGATTTATTTTTCGTTTTTTCTCAATATCTTTTTAAGGAGTTGTTTCCGCGCCCAACATACATACATATATAGTGAAAAATGCTCAGAATAAAGTCCTTTATATCATTATTAAAAAATAAACAGTAAAAATTTGGCGTATGGGGGGTTTTCGGTATAATTACCCAGATCGCGATTTATTGACTTTGGCCGAATGTCGGACCCACAATCTAAAATGATTTATATTAATACAAGCACATTTCGACCGACATGATTAGATTGACTCGCCTTCAAAAGCTTTAGGGTTACTGAAAGCAACTTCATTTGAAATGAGACATTTGGATGTATCCTGCCGATATAGTATAGTAAATACGCCGTTTTTTTCATTCTTAACCACACTAATTTTATATGTTTTTCTACGGAAAAAAACTTTTCTATTTTTTTTTTTTTTTCAACATAGCTTTTGAATTTTTAAGAACAAACCGAACGAAAAAGTGATAGGTGACCCAAAAACATTGCTTACCTTTTTTCAAGTCTTAACTATACAAATTTCGACGTTTTTCAGTAGGCTCCGAGACTCTCACAAAAGTGTGTACAAAAGTTAGTGGCTCAAATATACTTCTGTGCAAAATCTCTACATCTAACTCTATATACATACTATATCTAATTTGTACAAAATACATACATACGATCCATACATATGTATGTAAGTAAATGTCAAACACTTTCGTTGGGCAACATAATTTAGAAACGTGCTGTCTATATGTCCGTCTGTGTGCTTATGTGTGTGTGTATCACGATTGCTTTCCGTTCGTCGCATTTCACAATTAATATTATTACACAGAAATCAAAAGCAAAAAAGAACAGCAAAAACACAAACGACTTACGTAAACAAAACTATCACGTCGCTTAAAACGTGTGAGAGAAAAATGCAAAATAGCGCCAATCAGTGAGTGTGATTTTATCGTGTCGTATAGGCTATTTCATGAGAGAACATGTGCAAGTTCTTGTGTTAAGCATTAGCCAGAGAGACAAGAACAAGAGCACAAACAAATATACAGTGCGCACTGCACAGCAATGCACCGGCAAGGCAAGCCCAATGAGAGTAGAACGCTGCTAAAAAAAAAGTAGTAAAAGTGCAGGCAAGCTGTCCCATATTTACTTATTTAACGTTGAGCTACTTTTATGTACATACATATGTATGTATGTATGTACATTGGATCGTTTCTCTTATAAAGATACAGTACTAATCCAGTCATATGCAAAATTTTATGCAAAACCAACCAAAATTTGTTACCCAACTTTTTTTGGACAAATTGTTAGTGCAGTTACCAAGGGCGTAGTCAGGGAGACCGTTGGGGATGCCGTTGCCCAACCCTCCGTATATGGAGTTTTTGGTTATTAAAAATTCGCCATATATTTTATTTATAACTTTCGCATTGTTTCGCAAACCAAATCTAATCAGCGAAAACTTAATCGGATCGGATTTATAGAACTGAAGTTTATAAACGCAGCAATTATAACTGCTAATATAAAGGTTTTTGTCGCGGTAATGAACCTTAATTCTAAGCTCATATTATATATGATTCTAAGTTTATATTCTCACTGTGCAAGTCACAGTCAAAATTTGGTCGTTAATGATTTGAAAACCGTTTCCGAAATCCGAACACCTATTTAACTAGAAACGTCATTATTGACTTTTCCAAATAATCGGTTATTCGAAAACAATATTTGCCAAATGTTCACTTATTTTATGAAACATGATGTTTAGAAAAATGTTGAAGCAGAACATTTATCAAAAAATATTTAATTGAAAAAGCTGTTGTTGCATTGGAAAATATAATCGTCGAAAAAATGTTTTCCACGAGAAAGAAAGCTTATCTGTTTCATAGTATTATATTATTTGTATGCCTAGTTTATAAAGTATTGATATTGATATGCCACGCCCACTTTTTTAGGTAGCCTACATACAAACCAACATCCAAAATATGTGTTTTTGAAACTCCTCTTTATTTAAGTTAATATTGACCATCGTCAGATTGCAAACTAATAATAAAAAAATTGGAAAAAAAAAACAGCTTCAAATTCGATAATGGGTGGCTTCTTAAATTTACTAATGGACGTATATCTCCAATTTTTGGGGCAGCCCCAATACAAACCGAAGCCCAATTATGTGTTGTTGTATGAAAACTTCTTTATTTAAGACAAATGCAAATTTTAGATACGCTTTTTTGTTTTTGAACATTTGGAGTTTGAATTGTTGATCACCTTTTTGTAGATTTGGGACCACTGATGGAAATTTTTTTGCACTTAGTTTAGTTAAATTTTGCTTAAACCACAGTCTATCACACATACATTGCATATGTGATCGAATTGGCTATCAATAAATGACTCTATGAAGAGCACACTGGTTTCAATATAATATGCGGTATATTGCTACAAAAATATTTCAAGAAAACACATCGGGCTGTCAAGATTTTCTTAAAAATCATACAATAAAAATATATTTTTATAATGAGCTTACACCAACTGATTTGATCACAGCTGACGAGTTGCCTGCGAAATCACAGTTTACTACACGTTTGATCTAAAAATAAACGAAAAATAAAATAATTTAAATCATAGAACACGTAGCACCATGTATTAAATGTTGCCAGTGTTTGAAAGGTACATTTTTCATCTTTCGAAAGCAGCTAAGACATGCTACTCGTTTGATGGGTTACAAAATGACACACGTTTTAATAACAGCAGTTTTTGTATTGTAACTACAATAAAAACCTAATGAGCAAATATATTAAACTTTCTTTAAGGCTCGGTAAAAAATTTGCTGAGACTTACGAATTGTGAAAATAAAGTTTATGATGACGATTGTATGAGTCGTACTCAAGTTTACACGTGGCTCACACGATTTAAAGATGGTTGTGATGATTTAAATAATGATCCAAGACCTGGACGACCCGAAGCATCTAATCGTGCTGAATTAGTGGAAAAAGTAAGTGAAATAATCACTAGCGATGCAAATTTCACTGTGAGAATTCTGACAGAAAAAAATTAAATTCATCTTACTGTACAATCTACAAAATATTAACTGAAGATTTTTGATAAAAGAAAGGTATGTGCACGTTTTGTTCCACATCAGTTAAATGATGATGAAAAAATCGGTCGTGTAGTCAATGGTTTTTTGATGAAAAAACAGATTTGTCTCAGATTTCTACGATGACATTCCAACCATACAAGCAGCCGTGACACAGGTGCTAAAGAACATCCCAAAAATATTGTAATATTGTATTGAAAATTGTTAAATCTATCTATTTTAAAGGAGATCAACCGGCCTTTCATGCAACGGTAGATCGTTTATCTAGTTATTTCTATGTAGACAAAGTTTTGTTTGGTATATTTTACTTTCTTTTACAATTGTAATTCACTACTAAATTTAGTTTGTGTAAGCGTCTCAGAATTAGTTATTTTATTTTTACATTGTTAGTTAGTGTTTCTACATGAATGGTAGATTTATGAATGTTTTTCATGAGCAAATTTATTAATATTCGCAAAAATAAACCCAATGGAATGTAAATCAACGCTATCGAGACATAACACCAGGGGTTTTCACACACATACAGGGTGAGGCAAAAGTAATCACCCGATGTTCTTTTGCAGTAACTTATTTTTATAATGAAAAACTTTAGTTCGCCGTTGCACCGTCCTGTTGGAACCACATGTTCTCCAGTCCCAAAAAATTCGGTAATCATGGCTCTGCTCGCGTTCTGAAAGAAAAATGGGCCGATGACTCCTCCAGCGTAAACAGTGCACCACGCAGTAACTATGAGCGGATGTTTGGCTCTTCGTGGGTAATACACGGATTTTCGGTGCCCCAGAAACGATTATTTTGTTTATTCACGTAACCGCTAAGATGAAAATGAGCCTCATCGCCTCATTATAATTTTCGATTTAAAATCGACGAATTGTTGTGCATAAAAATGGAAACAATTATACCGCGTTCTTGCGGAGTAAACTGATTCATGGCTTGTCGATTTGTATTCTGCGTTTGTTTACTTCACAAATATCAAAACCGAATTGACATTTGGCGCCATTTGCATAAGTTATAGCGTTTTCCAATAGGGTGATAACTTTTTGTCCCACCCTGTATAAACGAACGGTTACCGAAGTCAGCTACTTGATGGTAAAGAGAAACGACAATTCGAATTAGTTACGTAGCATTGGTGTTGTAATTTGGCACACTGTACATATCATGACTCAACCATTGCTAAGCGTAATGCGACTTTGGCATTGAAAGATTCGCATAAAATATCGCGCAGTGAAAAACAGACACATATATTCACATTTTGGCTGTTTTCCTTTTTGACTGCCGTGATATAAATGGAATCGCCAATACAGATACAGATACAGAGAGATACAAAAATGGTGTGTCGCTCTCTCTCTCTCTCTTTTGCTCTCTCTCTCTCTCTCTCTCTTGGAATTTGTTGTCAAAAAGTTGTTTGTTCTTCACTAGCAAGGTGTATTCAAGTTGTATTTATAGTATAAATTTTATACCAGGTGACGTATTCCCAAAAGCTCGCTCAATTTCATTTCTTATTTTGCCAGTTAGGAAGCGAGCTTTGTGGTGTTCATTTGATTTATGTATTTAATTTAAAGCAAAAACATAAGCAAATGGGCCATAAAAAAAAACTTACAAATGTTAATATAACATTTTTATTAAAGTTAAATAAAGATAATAGAGAATATAAACAATAATTGTTTGAATATTTATTGTTGATGTTTTATTTTTGAAAATTAACATTTTACAGCAGCAAATACGAAAGAGTGCAACCAACAACAAATATTCTTGCGCTCAGAATATTTAAGAAAGTCACAACAACGGAATACGTCACCTGGTATAAATACACTTTGCTCACTAGGATTTTGAATTTATCACTCTCTATTTTACTGCTCTTTTCGCTCTTAATTTTATCGCCTATCTATTTACTTCTTGCTCTAAAAAAACAACAACAAAAGAAGGCTCGAACAACTTTTCAAAATAGAAATCAAAACTTTGGAAAATTAGTCTTACATAAAAACAAGAAAAAAGGGGGGCTACCCCAAAAAGTGGGTGGTACACGCCCATTAGTAGATGTGAATGAAGCGATGTAGTAGATGTGTAAGATGCCGCTATATCGAATTTCAAGTTGATATTGACGTTTTCAATACAAATGCATAAAAGTGAACTGTGTGTTTATATGGGAGTACCTCAAAAAGTGGGCGGGACCCGCCCATTTGTATGTGTATATGAAGCGGTTGTCCACTAAAATCCACCAAATCGAATTTCAAGCTAATATTAATTTAAATAAAGATTTTTTCATAAAATAACACAAAAATGGGCAGTAGGTTTGTATGGGGGCTACCCCAAAAAGTGGCGGGACCCGCCCATTAGTCTATGTATGTTAAGCGGCTGTCGATAAAAAGACACCGTATCACATTTCAACCTAATATTGACTTAAATAAAGAAGTTTTTCTTACAAAAAGTCAAAAGTGGACCATAGGTTTGTATGGGAGCTATCCCAAATAGTAGGCGGGTCCCACCCATTAATGTATATGTCAAGCATCCGTCCACTAAAAGTTACCATATCAATTGTTAAGTTGATATTGACTACAATAAAAAAGTTTTTCATACAAAAAGTCTAAAGTGGGTGGTGGATTTGTATGGGGGCTACCCCAAAAAGTGCGCGTGGCGGGTCAATCTTAACACTCTATTAAACTGAAATAATTAAAAGTGTGTGTGCAAATTTTCAACAGGATAGCATAAAAATTATCCCCAAAAAATGCGCAACAACATACAGACGGACATGGCTAGATCGATGCGTCTCGTCAAGCTGGACAAGAATATACATACTTTATGGGGTCTACGATGCCGCCTTTAATGCGTTACAAACTTTCAGACAAACTGACAATACCATTTCACATTATGTGTGAATGGTATAAAAAACACAACCCTTTTGGGCTGGTCACACGGTCTTATATTTTCGTGTCAGATTGCAATGATAGTCGCGCGAACTCGTGTGACCATGAAAAAATATATCTCGTCAGCAATGTCGCGCGACATTTTTGGAAATAGCTCCGTTTCTATTTCGTGTTTGATTTCTGTCTCATTTACTTAACAGTGTTGTGAAGTGTTACAAAAAGTAGTGATCAGTGTTTTTAAACATACAAAAGTAAAAATCAGCTGTTTAACTTCATTCTCTGCACTTGGTGGTCGAAGCAACCATTTCCGACACAAAATGCTACTTTTTCGCATTTTCTCTTCAGCTTTTTGCTTTTCATTTGAATTTTTTTATTAGCTGCATAAATTGCTAATATAGCAAAAATTTTCACGGCTATATCCATTTTAGACTAGTGTTATAAATGCGATTCTGCTGCCACTGGTTAACACTGAAAATGCAGGTGTCAAATTTCTTGCGCCTTTGTGGTCAAAGTAATATTTTCATGTGATATTTTGACAGTTGCATGAAATCCAAGACATATAAATATGACACCAAAATATAAGACCGTGTGACCAGCCCATTATACGAGTAAGTATTCGTTACGTTTGCTTGACTGAAATTAATGAAATAAGCGTCATTTTCAATACCATGATTTTAAGTTCTATAGAAATCATGCACATTTAAAAAATAAAACAGTTCCAAATTCGATAATGGTGGCTTCTTAAATTTACTAATGGACGTATATCCCCAATTTTTGGGGCAGCCCCAATACAAACCAACGCCGAATTATGTGTTGTTGTATGAAAACTTCTCTATTTAAGTCAATGTCAGCTTGCAAATTTTAGATCCGCTTTTTTGTTTTCGAACATTTTCAGTTTTGATTGTTGTCCAGCTTTTTTAGATTTGGGACCACAGATTTTTTGCACCTAGTTTAGTTAAATTTTGCTTAAGCCACAGTCTATCACACATACATTGCATATGTGACCGAATTGGCTATCAATAAATGACTCTATGAAGAGCAAACTGGCTTCGATATAAAAAATCGCACTTCAGCTAGTCGAATGTGGCTATCTGTGGATTTAGTAATTGATTGAATGCGCCAAAGAAACTAGTTAAATTATCCCAATAAATTTGTTCAGGCAATACATATTGATCAATTAACCGTTTTAGCGCTTCAATGAATTGTTACTGGAAAGATCTGGTACCTGCCTATGTAATAAAGCATAGAAATACGGCAATGAATGATAACTTGCCGCGCTTGTTGAGATTGATGAGAATAGTTCTGAAGTAACCGTCTCCGCAGTTTTAGAACGTACGAGCAACAATAGCACGTCGCTTATGTAAAGTTTAAATGACTTACTTTTATACCTTGTATTATATTTGATGCGATTTGACGTGTATTGATTATCCAAAATTGGTCACGAAGCAACTAGTTATTTGGGCTCAGCGTAAAATTAAATACTCTCTGTTAGTACAGTATACGACATATAACGTAAATAAATGATCTTTCTTTGGCAGTAACATCGGATATTTAGCACCTGTAGAAAAGTCAGCATTTTGAAGTTTCCCTCCAATGATAAAGCAATTTTTTATGTTACCGGCATGTGTAATACTACGTGCATAAATAATGTATCGATGCGTCGAAAAATCCATGTTCGTCGATCCTCGTTGCGAATGGGCATAGAATTAGCTCGGTATTTTTGCACGATATAAGCATTAATGATTTGTTATGCAACTTTGCTATTTAGTAACACTGCCACAACATTTCAAAAACTTTCTAGGCAATCGATGACAGCGACGATCACCCTCTGTATACCTTAGACCAGCGGTTCTTAAACTTTTTTGGTGATAATAATTAATAATATTAATAATTAATAAGCATAATACGAGATGTACAATGTAAGGTAACAGTCACTTATTAAAAAAAAATCTAATGGGAGGTATGAAACTGTTTTTTTATTTTTCAGCAAGGGTTCCGCGGAGCACCACTTTGAGTATGGCTGCCTTAGACAAATCGAAAAATTGCAGCCAGTGTAGAATGGATTTCTAAAGCAGTTCATATCCAAGCATGATTTAACAGACTTATAATAGCTGGAAAGTATTTTACCACCGTGTAATACGACGTCCTTCATATCAATATTGTGTGGAATATTTATTTTCGGATGAAATTGACTTCGAAGCAGTTATCATGTAGTGCAAGTAGTTATCAAGTGGAGTAGTTATCAAGTAGTATCCACCGAACTCAGAAAGTTATTTACAAACGAATTCTTATGCAAAATTACATAAAATAAAACGTTCTGCATAATTTCTTTGTTACTGCCAGTATAAAATTTTTGCTGTTCCTGTACACAATCTCGAAAAAATAGTGTCTGTTCTTCATCAGCGCTTGTTAGCCGATTAAAATCCAGCAGTAATTTCAAAGCATTTTCAGCTATGTCTCTTACTGTTTTAGAGAAGGTAAATATTTTTTGGCTTCTAAAAACAATTCAATTCTCTTCCATAAAGAAGCGCACTCTTGAAAAAAAATAATTTTCACTTTTGCATTTTTGTTTTTTTTATTTTTATATTTAAAAAAAAAATTAAAAATAAAAAATAGTTTGAAAAAAAAATCAATTATAAACACACATTTTTGTTCATGTGGTTTACCTTTAAGGATATATAGCCGTATTATAGGCATTGTAAAAATAAAACTTTGTAGGTTCTATCTTTTATTGTCTTCGAGATTTCGTTGTTCAAACATATGATGGACGGACAACGTAATACGGACTCGACTTTTGATGCTGATCAAGAATATTTATAATTTATTGGCCACGACTTCTTTTTATCTATTTCTGTTTGACAATTTTTTATACCATTTATATAGTGCGAAATGGTATTGTCAGTTTGTCTGAAAGTTTGTAGCGCATTAAAGGAGGCATCGTAGACCCCATAAAGTATATACATGTATTCTTGATCAGCTCGACGAGACGAGTCGATCTAGCCATGTCTGTCTGTCTGTCTGTCTGTCTGTCTGTCTGTCTGTCTGTTTGTCCGTCTGTCTGTTTGTCCGTCTGTATGTTGTTGCGCATTTTTTTTTTAGCACCAATATTTAAAATATGCCAAAATTGACATGACACGCACACTTTTAAGGGTAGCCCCCATACAAACTACTCAACCCCCTCCTTTAGACTTTTTGTATGAACAATTTTGTAGATTTAAGTAAGGGTCACGCCTACTAATATAAGAAGCCACCATATCGAATTACAAGTTGACACTGACGTTTTAGATACAAATGCATAAACGTGAGCTGTGGGTTTGTACGGGACTACCTCAAAAAGTGGAAAACTTTGTCTATCTGGGAACAGAAATTACCAGCGGCAACAACGCCTAGAGTTCAAAGATGGTAAGATCTGGTCTATGATGATCTGAAGAAACTCCGGATTACCAGCAACTGGCGCCCGCGCTCATTAAACTACACCGAATGGTGCGCTTTCCTACGTGCGGCCTTGACCGATAGACGGTTGTAGAACCACCTAAGTAAATAAGTAAGTAGTTATTACAACAATTACGAAGTAGCTAAAAGGTTGGAAAATATTGTATGGAAAAATTTAATGTGCAAATTTGGATTCTTTTAAAAATTAATTTTAATTAAGCATCGTGCAAAAAACAATTAGGCTCAATTTTGGCGTCATTGCGTCTTAATGTTGTGCCTTAAATGCCATTACTAAGTTTAAGGCTATATTTACTCCAATGCCAAAATTTACCCCAATAGATTTAACTTAACTTATTCATTAAAAATTAGTAGAGAAATATTTAATATTTGTGCATTTATTTTATTAACAAAATCGTTTTATTGTATTATATTACAGAAAGTTGGAAATGGATAGAACGACTTTACTCGTCATGCTGATCAAGACTATATAGTATGAATATAGCGTAGATGACCGCATAAAATATATGTTCATATTGCCTTGATCAGCATCAAAAGTCAAAGCGAGATTGTGGATGTTTCTCACATTAGCCTTGATAAAATATTCTACATAGATCTGTGGTTAAAATAGATACCCCCTTTATCTTTATTATGCATCTTTTTATGATTCACGATAGACGTTAATTTAATTGCAAATTTTTATAATGCGATCGGTGACCTACAAAGATATTTTGTGTATGAGTCTGTACTCGAACACAGTCGACACTACACTAAAATAAAATCTGACAAATGTCTTCCTGGGTCCTGTGGCACAGTGTTATCCGATTGGTAAAAGTATTTATAACGTTTTCACACAATGGCGCCTCTGTTTTATAAAAACTTGCTGGCTTACGTGTTACGTATTACTTCATTTGTTCGTAATAAAACAACTATGTACGTTCATTTCCTCGGAGACTTTATGTAGATTTATAAATAAACAACTATTTCATTGATTAAGAATATAAAAAAAAATATCTTCGCACTTTTCATTTGTAGTTCACAAAAGCCAAAAAGTAAAAACGTGTTAAAAACGAAATAAAGCAAAAAATCAAGAAACAAATTACAAAATGGAAGGTGAATCAACAGAGTCTACACACAATACAAAAGTTTCGGATTCAGCATATTCGAACAGCTGCAGTAACAGTCAATCGCAGCGCAGGTGAGTGTGCTGAATACAGCTATATCTTTCTAAATTTATTAAGACACATTTCTACTTCATTACAGCGGCAGTTCCAAATCACGATTGAGTGGCAGTCATTCATCCGGCAGCAGCGGCTATGGAGGCAAACCATCTACACAGGCCAGCAGGTAAAAATCGCTTTGGAATGTCAACAATACATTTATTTTTAAATGCACACGATTTTTTGCTCGTACAGTAGTGACATGGTCATCAAGCGCGGCAAGGATAAATCACGCAAGAAAAAGAAGTCCAAAACAACAGTACAGATCCCTACACTTGAGATTTGCGACGATGGAGAACAACCAACGACCAGTCATGACGCGCAGGTCGAAGGCACTACACTGCAACTGGGTGAAAATATAACATGTGCCAGCCAGAGCAAAGAAGTTAAATGTGAACCTCTCGAAACGGAGACAGTTGAGCAGACAAAATCGGAGAAATCGTTGCAATTACCAACGCCTTCACCGATTTCGGGTAAGCTGTCTACCTATATGCATATATATATATATATATATATATATATATATATATATATATATATATATATATATATATATATATATATATATGAACTGGTTGTTAAAAATATGTTTTAATCTAATATCACATATTATTACGCGCGCTATTAGTATGCACACAGCATGGCGGCAAATCGGAGAAAACATGCGAGTCGGCGCCGGGTAAACTGGAAACAAGTAAGCAGGAGAAGTTGAAGGAAGAAAGCTTCTGCTGTGTCATCTCGATGCACGATGGAATTGTACTTTATACCACTCCCAGTATTACCGATTTACTCGGCTTTCCCCGTGACATGTGGCTGGGACGTTCGTTTATTGATTTTGTGCATCCCAAGGATCGCGCTACGTTTGCCAGTCAGATTACCACAGGCATACCAATTGCCGAGTCACGTAGCAGCCAGCCTCGTGATGCACGCAGCACATTTTGCGTACAGTTGCGTCGCTATCGTGGTCTGACGGCCGGTGGTTTTGGCGTCATTGGACGTACAGTAAATTATGAACCATTTAGGCTGGGTTTGACATTCCGTGAAGCGCCAGAAGACGCGCGTCCCGATAATTATATGATGTCGAATGGCACCAATATGCTGCTGGTCATCTGCGCCACACCCATTAAGAGCTCCTACAAAGGTGCGTGGGAAGAAAAGACAAAATATATAATTAGATTGGGGCTTACTAATCTTTCATTCTTTAATTTTTTTTCTCAGTGCCCGATGAGATTTTAACTCAGAAGAGTCCCAAGTTTGCCATACGCCACACCGCCACCGGAATCATATCACATGTGGATAGCGCTGCTGTTTCGGCTTTGGGCTATTTACCACAAGATTTGATTGGGCGCTCTATTATGGATTTCTACCATCATGAAGACCTTACAATTATGAAAGAGATTTACGAGACTGTTATGAAAAAGGGTCAGACTGCAGGCGCTTCATTTTGCAGCAAGCCATATCGTTTTCTTATACAAAACGGTTGCTATGTGCTGCTCGAGACAGAGTGGACCAGTTTTGTTAATCCATGGTCTCGCAAATTGGAGTTTGTGGTCGGTCATCATCGCGTTTTCCAAGGTTATTTTATGATAAATCTTGTAATACTAATTATATTCTAACCCAATTAATTTTCCAACAGGTCCAAAGCTCTGCAACGTTTTCGAACAGGCACCAATCACGAAGCTAAAAATTTCCGAAGAAGCCCAAACGCGATATACACGCATTAAAGAGGAGGTTGTTAAAAAACTTGCTGAAACAGTTTCACGGCCTTCGGATACGGTCAAACAAGAGGTGTCCCGACGTTGTCAGGCGCTTGCCTCCTTCATGGAAACGCTCATGGACGAGGTGTCACGCAACGATCTGAAGCTAGAATTACCACACGAGAACGAGCTGACCGTATCGGAGCGTGACTCGGTTATGTTAGGCGAAATATCGCCGCATCACGATTACTATGACAGTAAGAGCTCGACAGAGACGCCACCCAGCTACAATCAGCTAAATTATAATGAGAACCTGCTGCGTTTTTTTAACAGCAAGCCTGTCACCGCGCCTGTGGAATTTGAGCCACTGAAGACGGAGCCCACCTACGTAGCGTCCGCCGAGGCATGTAGCACGCTTAGCCCAGTACAGTGTTTCGAGGGTAGCGGAGGCAGTGGAGGCAGCGGCTCATCCGGTAATCTTACCTCCGGCAGCAATGTTCAAATGAGCAGTGTAACAAATACAAGTAATGCCGGCACTGGCACCTCATCCGGCAGTTTGCCACTTGCTACGCTTACCGAGTCCCTACTAAACAAGCACAATGACGAAATGGAAAAATGCATGCTTAAGAAACATCGTGAATCGCGTGGTCGCACGGGAGAAAAGAGCAAGAAATTTACTACGACGGATAAAGTGCTTGAGTATAGTGGCCCGGGGCATGGTCTGAAACGTGGTGGCTCACATTCGTGGGAAGGTGAAGCGAACAAACCAAAACAGCCGCTTACCAATGTTATGGATATGCCGCGTACTAGTAATGTTGGCGATGTAAATGGCGCTGCCCTGACTAAAATGTGCGGGACTGTTGGCGTCGGCTCTGGCGCTCTACAGACGCCACTTAGCGGCTCACTCGGAGCCAGTGGAAGTGGCAACAATGGGCCGTACAACAATAGCGGCATGTCATGTACACAGAACATAAATTTATGGCCACCTTTTTCGGTTGGCATAACCACGCCAACTGCAAACAGTTCACAAAGAATCGCACAAACTAGTTTTTCGCCCCAACATAGTCTGTTTCCCACATTCTATTACATATCAACTCAACCTACTGCTGCTACTGCAGCGAGCCCAGTACCACATGCACATGGTCATGGACATGCACACAGCCATGGACATTCGCATACGTACACACATACCGCGCACAGTGTACAAAATAAACGCAGCGAAATGCCAGTGACTTCGCAGCAGGCGTTGGCATTGCAGTATATGACCGGTGTCATGTATCCGCATCCCTCGCTCTTCTATACACATCCCGCTGCCGCTGCTGCCACTGCCATGATGTATCAGCCGTTACCGTTTACGCATGTGTCGAATACACTACCACTGCCGGATCAGCCCAGTTGTACACAAACATACAATAAAATGGTAGACATAGAAAATAAAATGGCATTAGAGTTTAGTGTGCTGACGAAACTTATTCAATTAATATATTAAATTTATCATATCTCTCTCTCTCTCTCTTCCGCGCGCTCTATCTCTCTCCTGCTTCTTGCAGGTCATGGTTGCGCCCACGTCAACTTCTTCCAAGACGCAAACACAAGGCGCCTTTCATTCCATTACACCTGCACAATTACAACGTTCCTCATCACAAGCGACATCTGTCAAGGCTGAACCGGGTTCAAATGTGGTAAGTTGTACCTATTTAAAAATCCAAAAAACATGCACACTTAAATGCGACTATCTAACTTCATTTAGGCACCTTCGGACTCGTCTAAGAAGGAAATCGCCGATTCACCAATTGCCTCCGTTATGGGCGACTTTATATCAGAACATCCGAATCGAAATAATCAAAAGGTAACGTATATTGGCTAGGATCAATCTTAGAAAAATCGGCTTACGAGTGTGTTGTGTTTTACAGAAATACACCGATAGCAATGGAAATAGTGATGACATGGATGGCTCCAGCTTTTCATCATTCTACTCGTCCTTTATCAAGACAACAGATGGCTCGGAGAGTCCGCAAGATAACGATAAGGAGGGAAAATCACGTAAATTCAAGGTAAAGCTTTCAACTTTGTATTATAAAATACAGCATATAGGTACATGCAATATCCATTTTTCAGGGTTCACAAGCCAGCGAAAAAGTTGTGGAACATGACGAGGAGGATCAAACTCAACATGGTGATGGATAGCTAAATATGCAGCAACAAAAGCTGCTACTACCATCTAAAGTTCTTAACATAGCCGATAGAGACAACAGCAGCAACTAGAAATGCAATGCATACTGCTTCCAAACGGCTTAAACATTTTCAATAACCATATAATGCTATATAATTGGTTAACAGATCGCATTGAAAGCTAGGTGTGTATTTCAAACGATTAACACTAATACATAAACATATCTTGATTTACTTTGCATACTTACAGATTATTGGATGAAGAACATCACTTAGACAAGAGTTGAATTTGTATTTGATTTGTATGCGATTTGTTTTTGTTGTTTTTTCTTCTTGAACCCTCCTTTAATAAAGTGCCAAGGCAAATGAAGAAAAGAAGCTGTAAATAATTTTTATGAAACATAAAAAAAAATCATGTAATATGTTATGGTAAAAAATAAAAATAATAAAATGCACAACCTACCTATCGCATAGGTCTAACTAAAAACTTACATATATTATTAACTCATTTACGACGTTGCTTCTTAGGCGTAGAACCCTCGCTGTGATTCTGTAACGGTCGAAACTGCTGCAAACTGGAACAAAATAGTACCTGTAAAGGAAAAAAGGCACATTGTTAAGTTGTATTTAAATGATTCTTTTTAATAGTCCACATATGCGTTATGTTCTAGGATGTGATATATGAGACCTATACATTAATGAACCGAAGCTAAAAGCTCTACACACTCGTCAAACAAAGAGACAGTTTGGGTAAGTGTTGAATGCTATAGTGGGACGACCAAAAAAAATTTTATTACTTAAAAAAAAATTGGTAGCGAAAAACATTTCGAAATGCCAAACATTATTAGTATTGGTGTAGTGCGATGGGAATATATTGAAGGTTAATTAGTCAGAGAATATGACAGACAGAATGACTCATTTCATTCTGTCTTGATGATCACGACCATGTCAAAACATTATATTAATAATTAGAGGATATACCAATATATTAATAGGCAGCCGATTTTTTCTAACGGCTGTTACGGTCACAGTATACAATCGATTTTGACAAAAAAAAAAGTATACTATTTGAAAGGTATTATTTTGAAGATGTGCACTCTATCTGTATTTTATCAAAATCGATTGAATATGTTGGGCGTAAAAGGCTTAAACAATTGTCACTCACAAGAAATCAAACACACCTAGACTTTATATTAGAGATGAGCTAGTCAGTGATTTTTGAATAGCAGTGATTATCGTGTCTACTACTTTCAAATCGCCGTGATTTTGAACTACTAATGCGATTACTGTAAAAATGAAAAGCAAACAAAAACCTATTTTATCTATTTGTTATATGATGACATTATACACTAATTTCTCGTTAAATTTTTCTTTAATTTAACTTTATGTTTTACAATGATTATATGAATTAAAAAAAGGTGTATATAAATGAGAGAGTGTTGGAGAGAGTGTTGGAGATAGTCGGAATCATTGGGTTCCCGGAACAGGATATGGACTTCTTACAAAAATTTTGGGAATTGAGGCGGGAACATGATAGTCACTTGATTTGTATATATTTCAAGTGGCATAACTTTACGACAATTCTTTGGGACTAATTCCATACTTCAAGCAGCCGCCATCATCTTCTTTTTTGTGCCATTTTATGAAGACGACTGCCTTAAAATGGCATAAAAAACCAGCGGAGATTGTTAGTTATAGTCTCAAGCATTGGGCTCCCGCAACAGAAGAAGTATTCCTTAACAAAATCTTAGGAATTGAGGCGGGGAAAATTGTATTTCAGGAAGTCATCGGTATTGCATTTATTTGAGTACCAATTATTGCTGATTTCATTACAGATTCAAAAAATTTACTGGATCAACTATTTTTTTACCAAGTCCTTCCCAAGATTGATCAAGTGCCATATCTTCACTACAACTTTTAAGCACTAAGGCAATACTACTTCTTCTTGTGGTCGCTCGAGAATGTTTACGTCATTATCATCATCCTCGTTGTCGGTGATATTCGTCTCCGAACCTTCCAGAAATTCGGGATCATATGCACTTTCTTCATCGAGATTATTTAGATATGATGAAGCGTTAACGTTAAGGCAAGCTTAAGCTTGTCCATTGCACTGTCTACAAGCTAAAGAACATTGTAATCCCAATTTCCTGCATCCGCAGCGCGAACCGCAACCATTTTTGCAATTGCAAAATATGGCGCTGAGCAGTTCAGCTGGTGCTGGGGGTAATAATGTTCTTATCGGTTCCTGGAATTCATTTTGCAGCATCCAGCCCCATTCTTGAGGTTCTAAATCGTTCCCTAACCACGTTTGAATCTGGTAGTAGACACGATTGATATTTTGATGAGCCTGCTACACTTGTTGGTGGAAGTGTTGATAATTGTAAAGGTTTATTTAGTTTTGTTAACTTGACGAATTGCATGTAACGGAAATGATCAATATTGTCCTCAGATTTTGGAGCATTATATAATGCCAACAAGATGCGCGCACTCCATTCTCAAATAATGTTTGTACGCGGCAGTTTTCTTGTTGAAATACTTCCACCAGTTTATCCAAATCGGTAAATTAGTAACAGTTTTTCCCCCCTTTTAAACAGCGCAGAAGTTGTGTCACAGCCACTAAATGCGTGTAAAAATAAGATGTGTTTTTTTAGAACGAGGATATTGATCAAAGCTTTTGGACGAATATATCTGTGTTTTAACATTGCCTTTGCCAACTTTTTTAAAGAAAATTTCCTGTTGATGTGATTGAGTACGTCCAATTAAAATAACGAGCAAATCAATATCTAATGTACACTTTTCGGCACTCGGAATGCACATTCACAGAACTTAAAGTATTCAAATAGTCTATATGTCCATCATTTTTCTTGCAATACTTGCAGTTTTTAAAGTTTGTACCCACGTACAGCATTCACAGAAACACCTTCTAAAAGTGACTTATCACATATAAAACAAAAATCAGCCATAGCTCTTAAAATTGTACGTCCGTCGTTGCGAAGATACAATTTAAAACTAACGAATAAACTTGGCTAACACAAAGTGGAAAATGACCTTGAATACAATAGAACATCTTCTCTGGCTGTAAATAGAAAAAAGGTCGTAGAGAATATAAATAATTAAGTACATATTTTAATTAAATATAAATAATTAATAATTAGTACATAAATAATAGCCATTGTTTAATAATAATAATATTTTTTTAGTAAAAAATTAACTTTATACAACATACGATTAACCGTAACGTAGGCTTGACCTTTCATTAGGCCATATATGACATATATAGCCATATATGAACGCCAAAACAAAGGTTTATACCAATTTAAATCTTATTATCTTTCATTCCGAGGTGAAATCCTAATATGACTGGGCTATTGAATATTTTGTGGTGCTAACTCTACATGCATGTTCTATTACTCAAACGCCGTGAATCACAGTGTCACTATTAAGAAATAAATGATATTCCATCACTGACATTTACAATATGGAGTAGCAACTGATATTCGTGATTTATCGGATTTTACTTTGTATGCTCTTCGCATTCTTTTGGTGACAGTCTCTCTGTTTGCAGTTGTAATTATTAGCGCAAAATAAAATGCAACAACAATCTATATAAATTTTGTTTTTGTTTGGCGACGTACAACTTTGAAGTGAATTAAAGTACTTTGAAACTGAAAATAGGCTTTATTACTAGAAAGAAAATTTTATGTTATTAGTTGTTTAAATATAAAATTGGGCGTGTGGGCGCCGCACCGTGACTGCCTAGGATGTGGCGCATTCTGGAAGTCCAATTTTCGACCACTTGTCCAAGCAAAGAAGCCCGTATCTCGGCAATGGTTAACAATGTTGTCTTCTAAGTTGTCCAAAGTTACTGTTTTTTTCGCATAAACTAATGACCTCACGTAACTCTAGAGAAAATAGTCCAAAGGGGTTACATCGCACAATCTCGGTGGCTAATTGACTGGTCCTTTTCAAGAAATAACGCGTTCGCCAAGTGTTTCCTACAGTAAGCCGATTGTATGAGGAGCATTATGGCATGTGACGCCGTCCTGTGGGATAAACATGTCTTCAATAAACATCCCATTCAATTAGGATACGAAATAATCAGTAATCTATAGCGCTCGCCTTGACAGTAACGTTTCCGCACCAATGTTAAAGAGTTTATTTAATCCAAATTCGGCAATTTTGCATATTGACATGCACATTGAGGCAAAAATGAGTCTAATCACTGAACCGAATTTTGCGATAAAACAATTGACTTTCAGTTGGTTTTCCGAACGTACGGCGCGAACAATGGGCATTCGACTTAAATTCTTGCACACAGCTCCAATTGCTGCGCGCGATGGCTCCTCAAAAATATGCTCTACAGCAGCAATTGTTTGATCGGTGAGCACTGTACGAAGTCATTATGTGGTGGGAAAACGATCTATGGTTAATCGAATTAGTCGCTCGGATGGATGATTATGTCGACTGTAAATGGACGTAGTGCACGGCAACACTCCCAAGCTGATTTTCGAAATAAAATTGCACAGTTTTCAAGCGTTGTTCTCCAGTTAGTGTATTCATGTTAAAATGGCAAACCAAACTGAGCACAAATGATAAAAGCTTTAGTATATTTGACCAATTTATAGTTTAATCCATGTTGGAAAATGGAACCTCAAAAAAAAACACCCTGTATAAATAGGCGCAGGCAAACCCGTTCAGTAAAATTTTGCATGTCTTCAACACAACAAATTCGCTTGTCATTTTTAGTTGGAAAATTTGTGAAGGGAAGGGGGTTGGGTCAGTGCACAATATACACCTATTATTTCAAAATCGGCTCAATATTTTGAACGTAAAATGTTTAAGCCATCTTTACGCATAAAGCGCATGTTATAATTTGCAAGAAGTTCTTGCAGTTACAGAGTTTAAAAAAATCGATCAAGGTTTCACTGAAATCGCTTAAGCACACCGATACATGCTCACTTTATTCCTCTCTCTTTTTGTGCGTCTCTGATTTAGAGACGAGAGCGTTTTCGGTTACACTCCTGAATTGTTGTTATTCTTATTATTGTGTAATATTAAGACAAAAGATCGAATTTCGACCACAGCGAAAGTTTGACCTCTTGACGAGGTAAAAACCAAGTGACGAAACAGATTTGGAAATTGCAAATCACAAAACTTCTGACATCAATATTGTGATGAAAGATTTTTATTATACCACCATTCACACATACGGGGGTGTCACAGAAATCTCTAGACAGAATTCCGTCTGGTGATTTGAATTTCACAGAGAAATTTCGTAGGTGTCTCAGAAAACTCGGAGATTTCACAACGCAGAGTTGGTGTAGATTCCAAGAATATTTTTCAGATTTACTTGGAGAACATTGGTGTGATGTGTCTGAATTACTTATTTTACTAATATATTTATTTTAGAAAATACCCAAAACGAAAATATGATTTATGTTCCGAGAAAAAATTAATTTTGTATTAGCAACTCTGATGTTATGAAATATATGTATCTGTCATTCGTTGCTGTTGCGTAAACCGACCTAGTCGGTTTTCAGCAAATAAATACACATTTTTATAAATTTAAATTATTGTAAATACAAAATGTGCTAAACGTTTAAATCGTAAGACACAGTTACGAAGAAAATACTCAAACTAGCATATATAGTCCGGTCAAATTAGACAGAAAAATAAGAGGGAAGGTACACAAATTCCCATCAAGCTGAAAGTGAGTAGAATTGTTCAAAACATAATTAAAAATAACATTTCAAAATTTCCCCTCCCAAAAAATTGAGTCGAGGTCAAAGGTAAAAAAAATGGGTTTTTCGCGATTTTCATCAAAACTGTAAGTTTTATCGTAAAATTACATTAAACAAAAATTGTAGATCATTAAATTATCTATAAAAATGATATCAATAATTTTTTTCCTAAGAGCCACTGTTCCTGAGATATAACGATTCAAAAAGTTGTAAGCGTCATAATATGCACACGTTTCAGCGTTGTTCGTGCTGAGAGTGACTGCTAGCACTCGGCTCGGCTATACTGTGCTTTTGCAACAACAAATGTGCGCGTGTGCATACGCTTGGGTACCACTGTTGTATGAAAAACTTTTTTATTATAGTCAATATTAACCTTATAATTGATCAAATAAAAAACGGTTTTTTGTTTGAATGTTTGTAACGCAATAAAGGAGGTATCGTAGAGCCCATAAAGTATATATATTCTTGATCAGCTCGACGAGTCGAGTCGATCTAGTCATGTCCGTCGGTCTGTCTGTATGTTGTTGCGAATTTTTTGGGGACCAATTTTTTGCTATCTACTAGAAAATTTGCACATACACTTCTTTTTATTGCAGTTTAATAGAGTATCATCTTTTGGGGTAGCCCCCATTAAAACCCACCGCCCACTTTTGATTTTTTGTTAGAAAAACTTTTTTATTGTAGTCAATATCAAATTAATAATTTATATGGTAGCTTCTAATGGACGGACAAACTTTTTGAGGTAGTCCTATACAAACCCACAGCTAACGTTTATGCATTTGTATGAAAAACGTCAATATCAACTTAAAATTCGATATGGTGGCATCTTACGGATGGTCGGTTCACTTCTTGGGGTAACCCTCTCTAAACCCCTCACGTTTATGTTTTACAGTACGATTTGAAATTTCGTGTGAATGGTATTAGAGCTTAGGTTAAACCGAAGTAAACGTTTTTTCTTGTTTTATTTGATGTCATTTTAATAGAGAAGAAAAAACTGTTTCGCTAAAACTGTAAATGAAACTTTTACCTTGTTTAAGGCTACTTTTACGAACCATAGATTTTTATGGAGCTATATTCTTTAGTGGTCCGTTGAACATATGGTGGACATTGCAATAGAATATAAGAAAAATTACAATTATTTAAAAAAAAAAATTTTTTTTTAAACAAAAACTTAAAAATGGGACTATTCTTTAAAATGATGTTGCCATGTTTTTTTCATACACTTTATCTGAAGAGGAAAAGGAGAGTCTAAGTATCAAAACTCTATCTCTTATAGACTTCGAGATATTTTATTTCAAGCAGATTGTCGGACCGACAGTTCTATATCAACTTGTCTTCCGATACTGATCAAGAAGATACAATATATATACTTCCTTTCCTTCCTTCCGCATGTTACAAAGATTTGCATATATTTCAAGTACCCTTTTTACCTTACAGGATGTAAAATACTTACATATTTTTACATATTTACATATTTTTGTAATCTAATAAATACAATTTATGGCAGCACGGGTACTATATTATATGCGGCATATCAAAGTTTTTACTGGTAAGTTCGATCGAAACGTGTTATGCACCAGATCATTTACGATGATCATGACGAACGCTCAATTATATATTACAATCGATTACAACAATACAAATGAAAAATATTAATATTGCGTTACAAAACTGATATCAGAAGTTTTGTAAGTTGCAAGTAGGCTTTCGTCACTTGGTTTTTACCTCGTCAAAAGGTTTATTACTTGATATAAGAATGCATACAAAAAAATCAAAAAAAAAAAAACAAAGACTGTAGCAGGTTTAAGCCAAATGGCAAATATTACTAATAGTATGTTGGAAAGGTACATGCTTTCCCAACTTCCAATCAAAAAAATCATGATCATTTCTCAATGTACTTCATGATGTCGGTACAAGTCACAAAACACCTACTAGGAAGTAAAATTTTTTTGGAAAAAATGGGCAGTGAAACTACTTTAGCTAGGAGGATAGAAAAAAGTTGTACAAAAAAAATGGGCAGTAGCACACCATTATCGTCATACCTCAGAAAGTGTTTAAGGCAGATGAACGAGATTTTGTACATACACTTGCTCGAAAAAATCTGTGTACACCACAAAAAAATTTGAAATTTTAACTTTAATGGCAAATATCTCAGCTAATGTTTAATGTATTGAATCAAACATTTTTTTATTATATAATTTATTAATTTCTCTTAACTAATATTTTTACAGTATTTTAATACTTTAAACTATAGTTTTAATTCATTTTATGATACATGTCGGAAAAATACTACCGCAAAAGTCTGCGTACAGTCTTCTTTTTACGAAGAAAATGAAGTGCTAATAACTGGTAGGATAACCCTTTCCCGCCTCCGTAAGAAGTCTTGGCACGGACTACAGAATTTTTTTTTTGTAAATTCATCTTCAGTTGTAATTTTTCATTATTATGCTTTTTTCATATTTTTAGAGGTTATTATAAAGGAGCCAGAGCTTTACTTTATGCGCACTGTTCTTGGGGTCGTTGTCTTGCTGAAACCAAAACTATTCTTACAGCCCCAACTTCCGGGAACTTTGCAGCAAATTATCCTTCAAAACTTTGATATAACTAGTTTGGTACATTATTGAATCAATAAATGTTAGTTTCCCAACACCATTGGCTGCCATACACCCGAAACCACAACTCCTCTTCCACCATATTTTACGGTTGGCAACAAATTTTCCTTTTCGAAGGTCGTACCGCTCTTTCTTCATACCAGCTTTTTTCTTTTTATCCCGAAAATACCTAATATACTCTCATCCGAAAAAATAACCTTGTTCCAAAACTCTGGGGGCTTGGAAACGTAGTCATGTGCAAACTCTATGCGCTTCTGCTTATTTACAGCTGAGATATGGGGCTTCTTACGGGCAACTCCACCATGATACCCACCTTTTTTTTTTTTTTTAATTTCAGGGCTCTAGCATTGGACATTATTTTTGAATACCTTTCTTCTACTTTCAGTTTCAGTTGGTGAGGAGTAAACCTTGCATTCTGTCGCACTAGCTGAATGTCGTGTTTTTTCTCTCGTTTTGTTTCTTCTGCATTTTAATACTTAAAATTATAGTTTTAATTTATTTTATGATACAACATGTCAGAAAAGCACTACCGCAAAAGTCTGCGTACAGCTGCATACGAGATGCTTGTAATGAGCGAATATGCGAAATCCGTTACCTGAAAATATTCTAATGCTTATCTCACTTTGGAGTTTTAGTTGATTCTTTTCAATCAATTGGAGTGTCAAAAAAAATTACATAAAGACATAATAATGGAGGATAATGGAGATAAAAAAATGCCAAGACATCTTACGGAAGTACTAACGAGAAAGAGTTATCCTACCAGTTATCAACACATCATTTTCTTCGAAAAAATAAGACTGTACGCAGAATTTTGCGGTAGTGGTTGCCTGACATGTTGTGACATAACATGACTTAATACTTAAATTTGATGGTTTGTGCTCTAGCCAGTATGAATGAAGAAGCTGTATGTATACAAATGTGTACAGAGATAGACATAAAGAATATTTTAGTCTTTATTCTGCCAACTGTTAGGGAACAAAAAAGATAGCAACTTGGCGTGATACACCATGGTTTCAAACATAATATAATAAAGTGACGGACGAAGGACGAGACAAATACACTTTAGTGAGTAATGTGAGTCGAAGGACTGCTTTGTCGTGTTTGGATGATATTAGAACTAATCTACGAATATTAAGCAATATAAGAGCTATTTTACTCCATCTCTGTACATTTCATATGCCTCTCACTCTGAAATGATAACAGATAATTAAAAAGTAAAAGTTATTGAGCCACATATCTGTGATTGCTAAGATAAGCGTAACGAGCCAAAGTGGGATACGCCGATTAATAAATTAGTATATAGTTGACACTTCTGTCCATACGAAACAAAAATCCAAAACTGGGTGAGGGGTTTGCATGGGGCTACTCCTAAAAGTGGGTGGGCACACCAACTGATATATATGTGAAGCAAACATTCCTAACAGTCCACCATACCAAATTACAATTGATATCAACTGTAATTAATAAGTTTTTCATACAAAGCCAGTGGGTTTGTATGGGGCTATCCCTATAAGTGAACTGGGCACGGTAATATGTATGTAAAGCATCTAATCTTAAGTGGACTTCATATCAGATTTCAAGTTAATATCAACTGTAATAAATAAATTTTTTAATATAAAAACCCAAAAGAGGGTGGTGAGTTTGTATGAGTTTGTACCTTCCAAAATGAGCGTGGCACATCGATATGGATACTTTATTTTCTTAGGACCAAAATAAACTTACACATCGGAATTCATCCAAATACATCCAAAATTGATACAAAAAAAAAAAAAAACTGCGCAGCAACACACAGAAATACTGTCATGTCTAGAACGACTCTCTCCGTCTAGCTGCTCAAGAATATATGTGTATAACTTTGGGGTGTACTGATAATACCATTTCACACTATATATGAATGGTACGATACAATAATCACCACGAATTAATCATTCTACTTACCGCTTGCGCCCAGCCTGCATAGTCACCGTACACATGCTGAAAGTGCTGCAATATCTCATCGTAGATCTTCGGCGTAACCGCTTTCACTTTGGCCAGATGCGGCATATATTCATTTTGTGCAATTTTGAAGATATGTGTGTCAATGGGCACCGATTGCAAATGACCCAGCGACATTAGACAAATGCAATCCGCAACTTTAAAACCAATTCCTGGCATTTTGACCAGTTGCAGACGTGCATCTGCATAGGGTAGTTTGCGAAGTTCGTCAAACCATGCAGTGCCGCCATGTGATTCTATATGTGCAATTGTGCGTGCAATAAACTTCGCGCGATAGCCAAATTTAGCAGTGCGTAGTTCGGATTCCAACTGCAATAGAATAATACATTATGAGAAAGACATACATACATACATACATACGTATTAAATATACGAGTTTTTTATTTACTTACCTGCTTCTGCTGCGCAATAAGCGATGTCAGTGTAGGAAATGCGAACTCATCGACACCATTCAAGTGGCCAATCTTTTGGCCATAACGTGCACAAAGCCAATGAATCATAGCTGAGATACTGTCGCGAATAAAAATTGTTTTTGAAATTAAGAAGCCATAGCATAGTGGTTGAACAAACTCACCGCTTAATATGATTATTCTGGCTACAGATAAATGACAAAATATTCTCGAAAGGCTCCTGCTTCAATATGCGTACTGCATTTAAGCCATTTGAAATTTGTGCAAAATGTTTGTGTGCCAAACACCACTTGGCAATGTGCTGGGTCAGCGCGAAATCTGTGCGAAAATATAGTGCCAGTAGCTGTGTAAAATATTCTTCCTGGAACGGTTGTTGCTCCTCAATGCGAGCCGCTACTGTCTCTGGGACTGGCGTCGCGGCATAATTTAGACTCTCTGCTGTTTGTGTCAGCTCCCAGTATGTATCATAAGCGACACCGCACCATTTGGTCGTAGTAGAATTGTCGATTTTCCTCCAACTGTTTGTGATTTTACATATGTGCATATTTATGATTTGTCAAAATTACGGGTCAATTTTATTTGGCATAACTTACCGAAAGCTTTGACCACCTAACAAAGTTAAATCTAGATTTAGTTCAGTTTCTTTAATTTTAAGGACACCAGTAAATGTACGCTTAATCATTTTAGCAGTGTAACAGTTAGAAACAATTTAAACCTTGTTAATTTTACGCGCGCGTTCACAAAAATCTCAAAGTAATAAAAAAAAAGAGAAAACCAAAAAGATTACAAAGAGCGCACAAGCAGCTGACAGGGCTACCGCATTGAATCGAAATCAATAAATACGACCAATAACATCCTTGGATTATTCCGATTGATTTATCGGTTTCGTTTTAAAAATACTATGAACAATAACAAGAAAACACGTTAACTTCGTTTTGTTTACCTCAGTGTTTAATAATTTGAAAGGATGTTTAAATAAAATTTTTTTTTTTATATTATTTTTTATTCATATACATATTTGGCATGAATTTCACCTTTTTTCACGGTTGTAGATGGGATAGAAGATTGCGCATAATGTTTTTTGCGCATGAAATTATTAGATAGAATAATTTTTTTTTTTTTTATTATTATTATTATTAATTTACAATCTATCAATAAGACAATAAGTAAATTAGTTGAAAGTTCATTATATAACAGAAATAGCTGTACTCCAGTGAGAACAGCTATTATATTCAAAATTCTATAATTAAGAGTTTATTTACAATATATACAAAATTTAATCTCTAAAAGGTAAATCTAACACATGATTTCTTTTAAGTCTTCGAGTTGTATCGCTGTTATCTAGTAGGCCTATTGCCAAAGCATTTAAATGATCATGTGGTCTCTCAACATACCTTGTGCTTATTCTACGTATTTCATCTTTTATGTATGGAATATTTAAATCTTTGTGAATTTGGTCATTAGCCACAAACCGGGGGGCGTCAATAAGTCTAACCGTTTTGGACTGATATTGTTGAAGAATTTCAATATTTGATTGGCTTGCAGTTCCCCATAATTGGATAGCATATGTCCACACAGGCTTTAAAATAGCCTTGTAAAGCCGAACTTTGTTCTCAAAATTAAGCTGCGATTTTCTCCCAAGCAGCCAATACATTTTTTTTTGTTTTTATGTTGAGTTTCTTTGTCTTGCCTTTAATATGACTTTTCCAAGTTACTCTCCGATTTATGTCGAGTCCAAGATAATTTGCGATAATTATTTAAAAATACTGACGGACAATCTCCTCTTCTCAGAGCAAATGTGACATGTTTCGACTTCTCAGTATTAACCTTTATTTTCCATTTCTTAAGCCATCGCTCTATTTCAACTATTTCATTTTGAATATCTTGAGATACTTCTGCCGCAGTGTCTTTAGATGCAATTATAGCTGTATCATCAGCATAAGTGGCTACTTGAACACCACTGACAACAGGAAGATCGGCAGTGAATATTGTGCAAAGGACAGGTCCCAGAACACTGCCCTGTGGGACACCAGCATGGATACTATATAGTTTCGATGTTTTTCCTTCCATTTGAACATAAAAGTGTCGATTGCTTAGATACGATTTCAATAAGAGGAAAAATGGAGCAGGAAGCAGTTTTTTCATTTTATATAACATGCCTGGATGCCAGACTCGGTCAAATGCTTGTTGTATATCAAGAAATACTGCCGCAGAATACAGTTTCTTCTCGAATCCACTTGTAATTATATCCACTATACGATGACATTGCTCTGGAGTCCCATGACCTCTCCTAAACCCAAATTGATGTTCCGGTATTATATTGTATTCATCCAAAATTGGTAACAATCTACTCATAAGTATTCTTTCGAATACTTTGGAGAATGTCACCAGCAAGCTAATAGGACGGTAGGACGAGAGAATATTTTCAGGCTTGTTTGGTTTTGGAATCATTATCACCTCCGCACATTTCCATTGTGTAGGAAAGTGATCCAGCCTCAAAATTGTATTGTAAATTAGTGCTAAAAATTGAATACACTTTTGAGAGAGCATTTTCGTAACTCTTCCGTCTATTTTATCATAGCCTGGTGACCTTTTTTGATTCAGTTTTGCGAATTCTTCTTTGATTTCAGACACTCTATTATTTCAGTATCTTCAGGCGCAAGATTTGAATTTGGTTGAACCTTAGCTTTGGCGGTTTTACACCATTCTGCATTATGATTACGTATAGCAATATTTCGTTTTGCAGGTCGTTTTAAATATTTGGTAGCTCTCCAAAGGCTGTATTCATAGTCTTTCGTGTTAGGATCCAGACTTTTGAAAAACTCTGCAGTTGCTTCATTTCTTACTTCGTGCAAGCGTTTTTTAAGTTGGAATGATGCAGTATTGTATCTAGTTTTATCTGCTGGACATCTACTGGTTTGCCAATTTTTCCGAAGCTTTCGCTTATTATTTATAAGGTTCCTAAGCTCAGCTGATATAAAAACAGTATTCGCTATAGAACTTTTGGCTGGTGCAGTACACAAAAGACCTGCTTCATGTATAATGTTTGTAAATGATTCCACAGCCGTATCCACTTCTAAACCAGTTTTGAGAGATATATTAGTATTTAGTTTCGCATCTATCCAATCTTGAAATGCTAAAATATCTGTCCTAGATGTGACAATGTTATATTTATTTGATAGTGCTGGAAGAGCAGTGCCATATGTAATTATCATTGGCGAACTTAGGTCATAGTTGTCCGAAATTTCCAGATGATCCCGTGGTATTCCAAAATAAACTGCAAAATCCAAAAGATCCGGTATTTTGCGGGGGTCTGATGGCCAATACGTTGGTTTTCCCGTAGACAGTGTTGAAAAATTATTGGTATTTATGAATTTATATAGCTCCTTTCCTTTGGGATTTGCTAACCATGATCCCCACCAAGGGTGCTTGGCATTAAAATCTCCACCAACAATAAATTTACAACCAAGTTTTTTGAAAAAGTTACAGTAATCTTGTTCTTTAAAACAAAATCGTGGTGGAAAATACACTGCACAAACTGTAATATCAAATGACATGCATTCAACATTAATGCAAGCAGCCTGTACAGCATTTTCTTTAACTATTTCCATGATATTATATTTAAGCCCTCTTTTAATTAATATTGCAGAGCCGCCATGAGCTCTATTATCTGGATGATTTGCAACTATTAGATCATATCCATGAATTTTAAAGTGTGTCCTGTTGGTAAAATGAGTTTCTGATACCAAGAGGATATCAATGTAATTAGATTTAAGGAAAAGTTTTACTTCTTCTGTGTGGTTGAAAAGCCCGTTTGCATTCCATATAGCAATTTGAAGATCTACTTTCATATTTTTGATATTAACAGAGATATCATGTTGAGGAGGTTGTTTGTTAATTCAAACTGTTTGGCTAATAAACCTTCGATTCTTTGGAAAGGGTCTTCGTCATTTGAACTTCTGTTTTCTCGTAGTACTTGCGCATAAGATTAGGCTATTAGGCTTCTGCTTTGCGACTAATTCTTGATAAATTTTGCATCCCTTGTAGCTGGCAGCGTGATCTTGTAAGCAGTTAACACATTTGGCAGGCAAATCCTTGTCTTTCTGACACTCTGAAGTAGGATGACACATTGAACACTTAACGCATCTAAATGTTTTTGTACAATACGTCTTGGTATGTCCAAACTCTTGGCATCGAAAGCATTGTACAATGTCAGTTACTTTCCTGGGAGGCTCTACTTTAATTACTGCATTGCTTAGGTATTTCAGGTCATTGTTGTTGTTCGGTTCCAGATCAATAAAGAATATGTTCAATGGATGCTTGGTAATACGACTCCTAACATTGCTTATATTCCTTACGCAATGACCTAACTCTTCAATTTCATTTTTAATTGAGTCAATTGGTGTAGAAAAATGTAGATCTTTAACTACAACTCTAAAAGAACGCTCTTGTTTTAACTGGTAAGTGTGAAACAAAACCTTATCTCTCTTAAGTGTTGTTATAAACTTTCTATAACTATCCACAAATTTAACCATAACGCGTATTTGACCGTTTCGTTGGGACTTATAGGTAAAATCTTCTTTCGAAAGAGTTTTGGTAATATAATTTATCATACCATTTATGTCATTAACATTAGCCAGTATTATTGGCGGAGGCTTCGCAGTAGTATTTCGCTCAGTTGATTCCTCTTTGTTTTTTCTTATTTTCGCTTCAGCATTTCCAGTTTCTTCTTTATCCCCCTTTTTTTTGCAAAAGAAATAGTAATGTTTAATGTGTCGTTTGATCGCAATGCAATACGACTTTGCACTTTGACAGTCCGATTGTAACTAGATAGAATAACAAAGAATTATCTTAATATTTAAAGAGTTTTTGGACCCGAAACACAGTTGAGCTATCGAGTCGTCAAATGTTTACTGATACAAATGTACAATTTATACAATATCAATATAATTAATTGGATTCACCTTGTGTATTTAGTTGACCAATTTAAAAACAATTATAATTTTAAAAATCATTGTTTAAAACAACATATTCGATACAACAAAATAAATGCAAATTGTTTTTGTATGGAAGCTCCACCTTTTAGTGGAAAATTCGCGATCGTGTTTTAACTTAAATTCCTTGGTTATAAAAATTCACCATACCATTATAATAAAAAACATTTTTTTTTTGTGCGAAATGCAGCAGGGTTATTATTATTTTTATTCTTATTTTTATAATATAATTTTTAACTGCGACCTAGAAAGATCTATTGTTTTGTCCTTCTTATTTGGATGTCCAGCTCTAGTCCAACTTGTTGAATAAACCTTAATATTGTCCTGATATACTGATGAACCCAAGAAACTGGTGAGGTGCTTTCTTGGGGGGGGGGGATATCGAACAACCTCAATTGACGCCAACTGTGAATATGCGTTTAGTATTCCTTTTCGCTAATAAGCAGTCCCGGAAAGCAAGCGGGTCCTGTAGTCGTACTACAGGGCTGTCGAGGCGTTTATGTGATCGCCTGATAAAGTTTAGTCTCATACACACCTTCACCTACCTACTCCTTATTAATCATCTTTTGTTTTCCATCCCTCATCTCATACCTGGGCTGGACCAAGGTGTAACTCGACCCGTCCGAGGGTCAGTCCTGCTGGAGGCCCAGGTTTAACAAAAATATTCCAGTCTCTAACGGAGGGCTCAGGCAAGTGGCGACTGCCTGTTCTAAGAAATGCCTTACCCGAGTATAGCGAATCTCTGCCCGGGTGGACAATCTATTTCTTCGCAGCTCGTGGGATTAATGATGGAGAATTTAAACAAAAACAATTTTAATAATAACAACTCTTCAACACCGAAGAAAGAGGAGGCCGGTATTCCCAAAAAACAACCGGAAGGTGCAATAAACACCAAAGGACTAGGACTAGGTTTTCGCCCCGGACCGATCTGCACAAGGAGATTTGTGCAGTCAAAGGTTGTAAAACTCAGCCCAAGTGGCTGTACCAGGTATATATATGTACAATTTTTTTATTTGGATCAACAGAAAATACTCATATGCCGTGCCGGCATTGAAAGGAACCCGGGACCTGGTCCCTGGTTCTGCTCAGTTTGTGGGAGAAGGCACTTCCGAAATGTAACCTCGGTTCAATGTTCCAGATGTGGCAGGTGGTACAACCTGAAATCATGTTCGGGCCTCCACTCTCATAGGGACTGGACAGCGCAATTTGTTGCTAACTGTTGCTTAGGTAATTCTGATACCAATGATAGCTCAGTTTCTGTACCAACATCTAACACAAATGCAACAACTACCTCACAAACAGCTGCCGTTGCGAACTGGGTATGCTCTGTTTGTGGCGGTCCGATGCACCGCAATGTCATGTTTGTGCAATGTAACAGCTGTCACACTGGTGTCATATGAGGAGATGCACTAGTCTAAGGTCTCCTGGACTAAGGAGGTGAGGATGGAACTAGATGTCTTTGTAGGAGGTTTGAGGATTCCAACAGTTCAGTACCCGACGGTACTTGGTACAACATTTGACCCATTGCTTAAATTCTCGGCTCATGCCACCAAGACAAACAATCGTCTCAAGTCGAGAAATAAAGTGCTGAAAGCGCTTGCTTGGTCTTCTTGGGGTACAGATAAGGAGACAATAAAAACAACATACAAAGCCAT
This sequence comes from Leucophenga montana, assembly GCA_035044765.1. NCBI lineage: Eukaryota > Metazoa > Arthropoda > Insecta > Diptera > Drosophilidae > Leucophenga > Leucophenga montana. The sequence goes on from JAWNNQ010001701.1 coordinate 68,128, forward strand.
TGGACGTTCCTTCTTGAACGACGCTGCTCCCGTCTGGACCCCTTTTTTAAGTAAGGCTCAATGGCAATGCTTGCAAAGAAGTCAGAATAGTGCGCTGAGGACTGCCACTGGTTGTCTGCAGATGACTCACGAAGACCATCTGCATGAAGAATCGATGATGCTACCTGTTCATCAACATATTGAGCTGCTTTCGATATCAGGACTTATAAGACGAGTATCAATCGTTTTATTACTGATAGTAGCATAGAGGAGCATGATTATACTTCTGGAAGGACTCTATTGCATCTTTGTGCAATATAGAATCTATACGCTCTTATAGGGATAATATAGTATTAGGTGGAAGACCACCAACTATTAGTGAGAGCGAAAAACATCTCCCTCGTAGCACCAGGACGAAACCTGCACAGTTGAAATCCGGATGGAGCAATATGGTTGAGTGCTACAGCGAAAGAATTGGGATAAGCAATACTAATTGCTGCTTCGAATGCGGTCAATCTCCGCACGATACAATTCATTTGTTTGATTGCCCGTCCCGTCCGACTCAATTGAGCCCTTTTGACCTCTGGTTACGACCAGTAGATGTTGCTTTTTTCCTGGATCTTGACACCTAGGGTTACATTTCGGTCTATCTTTCTCCCGCATTCAAAAAATTCGCTTTCCACAATATTTATTCAAAATATAATAAAATAAATTGTATATATGTATTTTGTCGTACAGCCCAAACCAAGCTTTTACAACAACAACAACAAATACCGAAAAAAGAGTTAGAGCTACAGTACCACTGAGCTCTAGCTCCTCGAAGACCGTAGGGAGGCCTGAAGGAAACGTCTTACTCCCGAAGGCTTCTACTAGTGGAGGTTCTACCAATCAGCGTATCGCGATTGGTCCCTCAACTAGTAATCTGCCCAAGGATGGTAAGATAGTTAGTGGACGGGTCAAAAACTTCGTTCGACCTGACCCAATGAAAGCCAGCAATGCTGACCGTAGCAAACTTCTAAGGATGATTTCGAGAAGATAAAGGAAGATATCGAATGGGCCAAAGCGATGGTACCAGATTTCGACATAAAATTGTACGGAACGTACAACGTCAATAAGAGGCAAAGATCCATGGAGGATACTCAATTGGCAGCGCCTAAGAGAGCCAAGATAGCCAAGGAGCACAACATTTTGGGAGTCATTGACAAAAATGAAGAAGCGGAAAGGATCCCACGTCACCAATGGAAGTGGGTCACGAGGGCGTTGTCCCAAGTGGCGCTTGACGTCATGTTGGAGAATCCAGGCCCGGCACCAAATTGCTCGGATGCAGGGTAGTACCAGAGTAATATAAAAATCATCGCATGCGATGATGAGCGGTCGTCTGCCCTGTATAAGGCCGCAGTGGCTAAGGTGGAAGAGGTCTATCTCGGCGCAAAACTGGAGGCGGTAGAAGGAAGGAATATTCCTTCCCTCCCGATTGCAAGAGCATGGATACCGTCGGAACCCACAGGTGCGGAGAAAATGTTCCAACAAATTAGAGTATTTAATGAGAACCTCCCGACGCATAATTGGAAGGTGGTCAAGCTGGAGCAAAGTACAAAGAGGGCGACTACGCAGGTGCTTATCCTCCTCAATAAAGAGAGCCTCGAATCACTCGCAAAATATGGGGGTAGGATTAGCTACGAGTTTGACTAGGTGCAATTGAAAGTCTACAAGACTGACACTACAACGGCGGATACCCTGGCGTCTTTCCTTGAGGCGGTTACCTCTAATGAAGAGAAGATGGAGGTAGAGGAACAAGAGTCCGAGAAGGAGAAGAGCGGGTACGCCTCGTCCACACCTGGGGTCGGATATCAGTCATCTATATGACGAAGGATCACAAATCTTCCTCAGTGAGGTAGATGAGGAGGGTGAATTGACCCTGTCGGTGGAGAGGGGAAGGAATGGAGATGCAGGTCCTCCAGATAAACCTGCATCACAGTAAAGCAGCATCGGCTGCACATATACTTTGCCTCACAAAAGGTAATGTAGACATCGCCCTTATCCAGGAGCCATGGATTCATGGTGAAAGGATATGTAAATAGAATGTTAACCCTACATTACACCAAAGTTAAGGGGAAAATTCGTTCGTGTATTTTAGCGAAGTCGCATCTTAATACATTTTTACTTCCAAAATTCAGTAGTGGAGATCTCACAACGATCAGCCTTGAGATAGGGGGCACAAACTATAGAATGGCCTCATTCTACCTGAGCCACGATGACCCAGGACCTATACCTCCGACAAATATGCAGGAACTGGTCAAAGAGAGCAGGAAGAAAAACTACAAAATCATCTTAGGAAGCGATGCACCAATGAGCGAGGTGGGTTACTGTATGATTATATGTTTGTCGCAAAAGTCCCCCAAACCTGAAAGAAGCATTAATCTAAGAAATACAAACTGGTAAGTGTATACAAATACACTGAAAAGAACCCTAAGATCCGAACCACCCTATGAACCTAGAAATATAGAGCAACTAGAAAACCTGGTCGAGGTTTTCAAAAATATTTGCGCGAGGGCATTAAAGAAGGCTTGCCCTAAAGCCAGCATGAGGGTGACACACAAACCCGCATGGTGGTCTAAAGATATGGATGATCTAAAAGAAGGTTGTTGAAAGCTTTTTAATCAGGCAAAATATACAGACCAAGATGCCTCATGGAACGTATATAAGAAAAAACTAAGCTTATACAAGAAAGCTATACGAAATGCCAAACGTGCATCATGGGCAAATTTCTGTAGTAATATAGAAACTTCTATTCTCACCAAGACACCAGTCTCGATGGGGTACCTAATGCACCCAACAGTTAAATGGACAGATTCTAGTAAAGAAACGCTAGAGTTGCTACTAGATTCTCACTTCCCAGAGCATTCGGAGCAAATGAATGTAGAAATACAGGGGGAAGGAGTCTCTCCCGTACTTACATCAAATATAATAAGTAGAAAGAAAATATTGTGGGCTATTGACACCTTTCAGCCCTTCAAATCCCCGGGCCCGGATGGTATTTTCGCAGCTCAGGTACAAAATACGAAAGAGTATATTTTACCTTGATTATACACAATTTTTAAGAGCTGTCTCAGCCTTAATCATATTCCTTCAAATTGGAAGGAAGTCAAAGTAGTTTTTATACCAAAAGCAGGTAAAGCCTCTCACGCTGTACCCAAGGACTTTAGGCCAATTATTCTAGCTTCCTTTCTACAAAAAACTTTAAAAAGACTCTTAGACGATCATTTAAGAAGAACAGTCCATCCCTCGCTTCTTTCCAAAGCTCAACATGCGTATAGTACAGGTAAATCAACGGAAACAGCCTTGCACTTCCTGGTACACACTATCGCGAAATCAATAGAGGAAAAGGAATTTGCCTTAGCTACATTCTTAGACATAGAGGGTGCTTTAAATATCGTTCTCCTAGTCGCTATCATCAGGGCTCTAACAGATGTTGGGGTCGATGCGTCTCTTGTTGTTCTTATTCATAAAATGCTTCATAAAATGCGGTAGAGGAACCCCACAGGGGGGGTGTACTCTCTCCGCTTCTGTGGGTGATAGTGGTGAACCAGCTGCTAAAACTCGTTGAGGTGGCTGGCTACAATGTAATAGCGTACGCGGATGATGTAGTGGTGTTAATTAGGGGAAAATTCCCACTAACACTATGTAACCTAATGGAATCTGCACTTGCGGTACTTTCGAAATGGGTTCGTGGCTGCGGCCTGAGTGTGAACCCGAAAAAAACAGAACTAGTGCTTTTCTGAAGGAAATACAAGATTCCGATACTGAATCTACCCAAACTTTACAATATTAGTCTTACTATCAGCGCATGCGCAAAATATCTAGGAGTGATCCTGGATAGTAGGCTCAACTGGAACAAAAACACGGAAGAGCGTATTAAGAAGTCAAATATAGCACTCTTTGTGCGCAAAAAAGCTATTGAAAGAAGGTGGGGTTTCTCTCCATCTATCGGCCACTGGCTATATACGGCAGAAGTTAGGCCCATTCTGTATGTGTATGGTATGGCAAATGCATAAGGTGCAAAGGAGTGCTGAACTGTGTATCAGTGGAGCTTTACGTACCACACCGACGGAGCACTAAACGTACTGCTCCATTTGATCCCACTTGATCTCATTGCGAGAGAGAGGGTAATAGTTACAGCCCTTACATTGAGGGAATCTTCAGCTTGGCATGGTAGCTCCTTCGGACACTCGAGGATACTACAATTACAAGGAAATTTACCATCAAATACGGATTGCTTCATATCAAACATTAATTTCGGTAAATAATATGACGTTATAATACCCACCATACTATGCCGTTATACATACATCCTATGACGTTATAATACCCACTATACTACAATGGGACAACCTTCCTCATCATAGAGAAAACGCTGGTCCTTTAAAGTCCTTTAAACTGCCCGATCATTGCAGCGTTTATCAGGCGGAGATGCTAGCTATTCAGGAAGCTACACATCTCCTAAGGTCATACTCACATACACAAGAACATGTGTTTATCTTTTCGGACAGTACCCTGTAAATGCTGAACTCTTTTAGATCCAACCACAAACCACAAAGGAGTGCCGTAAATCTCTTAACGAGATTGCCGAGCACTATGTTATACATCTCATCTGGGTGACTGGTCTCCAAAATATAGAGGGAAATTGTGAAGCGGATATACTAGCCAGAGAGGGTACCACTGCTGATATCCTTCCAGGGAGGGCCAGAGTAGGTATACCCATGGGTGCATGTAAATTACAGATCTCGGTATAGCAACCAATAGATGGTGCAACCTTGGCACGCGCAGAATCTCTAGACTCACCTGGCCAAAATGTAACCTCAAAAGAACAATAACACTATTCCAACACAAGAGAGATCAGATAGATGTTGTGGAAGCCCTCACAGACCACTGCATATGTCACTGCCCGGCCCACAGTAGGAAGAGGCAGAAGTTATTAGGGCGCCCCTTCCTGGATAATTTAACTGAGATCTCGAAAAAAGAGATTAAACATATCTCGACGTTCTTGACACTGACAAAGTGGTTCTCCGAGTAGCTGCGGTAGAAATAGGAAATATATATGGTATCACAAGGGGCCTATGTAGGCCTAAGTGATAATGTGGGGTTCAACCATGTTGGCCATCCTAACCTAACCTAACTTAGTATTGTCCTAGGATTTAACTTTTTCAGTTGTTCTTCAGCGAAAACGTAACTGCTCAATATTCGAAATCTACTTCTGACTATTGCTTCACATTCTGCAACGGTATGAAGAGGAGTCTCTTAATTATGATCGCAACATCTGCATTCAGTGGAATTATGTACACCAATCAACAACAGGTGTTTCCTTAGACGACAGTGTTCTGTTAGTATTCCTGTCAATGTTCTCAACTGGTTTATTCCTAGTTGGAGCATTGCTGTCGCTCTGCGCGGGTCGAAACCCTCTAGAAATATTTTTGCTTGCCTTAGTCCTGGGCTCATGGCCCAGTGCTGCTTCTTTGCCCTATTTGTTTCATTGCGGATTAGTTCCAGTGTAGTGTGTATCCCAGTGCTACAAAAATGCTCCAGTCCTACCAATGGCGTTGCCGCTCCTTTCTTGACAAGCCTATAGGCTAACTCACTTCCTACTATATTAGTGTGTTGTGGCACCCGCAGCAAGTAAACTTTGTTGTGTTCGCCAAGTTTTTCCAATTTTATAATTTCTTCCTGCACTAGTTTGGACTTGACGGAGTTTGAGCTTAATGCTTTTAACACCGCCTGACTGTCTGATAGAGTAACAATCTCACAGTTGCGATAGCCTCTATCTAAATTACACTGTGCACATCTAATTATAGCGCACAGTTCAGCTTGAAATATTCTGGTATATCTGCCCAATGACTCCCAGTGGTTTAATCTGAGGCCTACGACTCATATGACTTTTCCGACGTCCAAGTCTTCTTATCGGACCATTTGATGGTGAAGTTTCGATTAAAAACATTTCTCCTTGTCATTTCGTCTCTTGGCGTATACACTACTGTTTCTCCTTGTGTCCATGTAGGGAGACGTTTCTGACAGTAATTTGAAGCAACTTTATTTCTGTCAACTAGCAGCTTCAGGAGTGTTTCCTTAGTTTAAAACTCAATTTCTAGATGCAGTTGTGTTATGTCTAGTTGTGTTATGTCCAACGCAGTGACTCTGAACTGTCTCGACCTATCTCTTTGATGGACTTGCATTCGGTTGAACTTTGTGGCAACAGCAGTGCCCCATATACTGTATGCCATACAGGCACAATAACTGTAAACAAGCAGATTATTTTCGAGACTGAGATTACTACTTGGGCGAAGTAACTAGTTTAACTTTTTGAGTAACAATAAGCTGCAGTTTTGCAAATATGATTACGCCAGGTGCCACTTCTCTAAAAGTTAAAACCTAACTAGCATACGAGGTCAACGTGTAGAATGAATGACCAATTTTATGAGCAAAACAACTTCTCGATGTTGGTTGCTTTTGTGTAGTAGAGGAATCCTTTTTAGAAAAACATCTGCTGATCTGTGATTTTTTTAAACATTTTTTTATTTTTGGCATCAAACTTTTATTTTGATTTTTTTATCTGAATGTGTGGCCGGTATTACAGTAGATGCCGCCTCTGCAATATAATACAGCCAGTCGTTACGTATTTATATGTATATATGTATTTATACGTGGATGCTAGCCCAATTCAACTTTTGTTGTATTGGTAGCTTGTCGACGAATTCTCATACGAGCGTCGGATGCATAGTCAATAAAAGATTCAAGTTTGTCCTGGTGCATGTAGATTTTTCTGGCCTTTTTATTCATACATTCGAGGATTTGATCTGCCTGTATGGCATACACTATATGGGGCACTGTTGTTGCCACAAAGTTCAACCGAAGGGTGCTGATCACATCTGGAACCAACGATGGAAGCAATTACTTTTCCCGCACTAGATCGCATGCTTTTCCTTTGAGACATTTTTGAAGACGGAGCTCGCGTAAATGAACTGTCAAAATTTCTATGTACATTTACACTCCAAATTTGACATGTAAGTTGCCACGTGAATTTACACGCGTAGTTCAGTCTTGCCTTTCAGCAAAATGAAAAATTTAAATTGATATCTCCACCTATCTGTTCAGACATAACTCTGTCTCATTGTTCAAATTTATGAATAGTATTTTGATACCAGCCTTAAATTAAATATTTATGATACGTTGACCTAAATTTCTGCGAGCATCTTCGAGCTCTTTCACGGGTGTAGAAAAATAAAATTTTTCTTGCTGAAATTTTCATGCGTTTCTTTACATCCAATTATCTCTAGAATGTGACAGTATACCACAGCGATTTCACACAGTATTGCCTTAGTCAATGAAGATAGTACCGAAATAGAACGATATAATAAAATGTCCTTATTGCAGAGGTTTTAATGTAATGAGGAACATTGAGAGAAATAGTATACAAATAATATATAAAAAATTATAAATAAACTTAAAAGTTTTAAATAATAAGAAGAAAAAAAACGTAAATTTACTACAGTTTGGCGAGGAACTCTGCGTAAAATACATAAAAACTACTTGCGAACTATAAGTGCATCAAATTACTCAAATAAAATACAAAAATGCACTCTCAATTTTGCAAGGGAGTACAATTTCCGTTAAATTTCATACTCACAAAATAGCTGGTGTTGCCACAGCGGTACCAATACCAGTAAAGGTGATCGTAAATGCAAAAGAGCGAGAAAATCGATATGTCAACACTAACCATAGAATTTATAACACTAGTCTAAAATGGATATAGCCGTGAAAATTTGTGCTATATTAGCAATTTATGGGTTGTGTTTTTTATACCATTCACACATAGTGTGAAATGGTATTATCAGTTTGTCTGAAAGTTTGTAACGCATTAAAGGAGACATCGTAGACCCCATAAAGTATATATATTCTTGATCAGTTCGACGAGACGAATCGATCTAGCCATGTCCGTCTGTCTATCTGCCCGTCTGTATGTTGTTGCGCATTTCTTGGGGACTAATTTGTATGCTATCCAGTTGAAATTTGGCACACACACTTCTAATTATTGCAGTTTAATAGAGTGTCAAGATTGACCCGCCACTCCCACTTTTTGGGGTAGCCCCCATACAAACTCACCGCTAACTTTAGACTTTTTGTATGAAAAACATTTTTATTGTAGTCAATATCAACTTAATAATTGATATAGTAACTTAAAGTAGACGGATGCTTGACATATATATTAATGGCCCATTATTTGGGCTAGCTCCCATACAAACATACTGCCCACTTTTGACTTTTTGTAAGAAAACTTCTTTATAAAAGTCAATATTAGGTTGAAATGCAATGCGGTGCCTTTTTATGGTCAGCCGCTTAACATACATAGACTAACGGGCGTTCCCGCCCACTATTTGGGGTAGCTCCCATACAAACCTATAGTCCACTTCTAACTTTTTGTAAGAAAAACTTTTTTATGAAAGTCAATATTAGGTTGAAATGCGATATGGTGCCTTTTAAGAGGCAGCCGCTTCACATACATAGACAATTGGGCGTGGCTCGCCCACTTTTTGAGGTAGCCCCCATACAAACCCACCGTGCAATTTTGTGTTTTTTATGAAAAAATCCTTCATTTAGATCAATATTAGCTTGAAATTTGATTTTGTGTATTTTAATGGACAACCGCTTTTTATATATATATATACAAATGGGCGTCCCACTTTTTGAGGTAATCCCATATAAACCAACAGTTCACTTTAATGCATTTGTATAGAAAACGTCAATATCAACATGAAATTCGATATGGCGGCATCTTACACATCTACTACATCGCTCCATACACATCTACTAGTGAGCGTGTACCACCCACTGTTTAGGGTTGCCCCTATTTAAGCCCCCCCCTTTTATGTATTACAATACTATTTAAAGTTTCGTGTGAATGGTATTAGAGCTTCGGTTCAACCGAAGTTAACGTTTTTTCTTGTTTTTGTTTTCTTTTAATTGACAACACTTGTCAAAGCTTATAAAAGCTTTTGAGTGAGCTAAATAAATAAAAATTATATGTTTGTGACCCGTCTTTTCATGTGTAGCAAAAAAAATTGTGGTAGAAGTAAGTTGTTTTAGCATATATGGTTTTAGAGCGTATACTGACATGTTTGGACTATAACTAACGTCGTTCAATCGTATTCAAGCTAATTTTAGCATTTATATATAGTGTAAGTCCTTGTGGTGTAAAAAGATCCAAAATGATAACCAACTACGACTTACAGTTAAGTCTGTTGCACTTTTTAGGTGAAATGTCGGTCTCCAAGCGCTCACTTTATTCCATTTGGCTTAGCGAAAAAGTGGAAAGAAAATGTTGGCCCTGAATGAATTTGTATGTGGTACAATTTATAAGAATATAAAGTTATCTAAAAATGAATTGGAAGAAATAAACAAAAAATTTACCAATTTGGTAAGCAGGCTTACAAAGAAATGGAAGGCATGCCGTTACAATAGGAATTTTTTTGAGAAAAAAAAAATCAGAAATGGCTTGATATGCCGCTCTTTCAACACAATGGGTCACACGGGTCGTCCCAGTAAAGATTTTGGTGACCTCTGCCCTGAACACAGATCCGAAAAGTGTCTAGTCTTGTTCAACAAGCAACATGTGAAGAGTTGATGGTGGCAACAAGCTCCAGCTTGTATAAATCTGGACTGCGAAGCGCATCAAAAATTAAAAAGTCGCTGGAGACACAAGTGAAGCTACAAATTCCTTACTCAACTGAAGAAGCACTTGCCTTGTAACTAGATGTCGGCTACACAAAACATACATACAAGCTAACACGATGCAGTGCTAAGGAAAGAAATGCAGATATATATTCCAGTTATGTGCTATCCAAAGGAATTGATGTTTACAGATTGTCCCGCTGAAACAACACTGCGGAGCTTAGTAAATCATACTGTAAGCCGAATTATACAAGCACACTCGCCGCAAGTTTTTGAAAATGAAATTTCGGTCAACAAAAACAGTATAAGCTTAACTGCAATACATAAATGGGGCTGCGATGGAAGCAGTGGACACGCAACCTATTGCCAAAAGTTGGTGAAACTGGTATGGCCGATCAGCAACTGTTTGCAGTTTGCCTTGTTCCCTTACAAGTTCAGCTTGGATCGTCAATTTTGTGGAAAAACACGCGACCTTCGTCAACTTGATATTGTCGGCCCATAAAACTAATTTGCCAAAAAGAATCGACTGAATCGTGCAGAGACAGTATAAATAGCCACATACTTTCAATTAAGCCAACAATTTTGAACTCATTAACAATTGACCATGTATTTCATTGTACCATGCTGGATGGCAAAACATTTAGCGGCCTTGCAGAAGCCTCTACATAGACATGTGGAATTTGTAGAGCTGTACCAAAAATATGAACAATTTAAGTTTGGTACAAACTTATCCAGTTGATGTAGATCGTTTTAAATATGGCTCATCAACTCTTCATGCATGGATACGATTTTTTGAATGTGTCTTACATATATCGTACAGACTTTCAATTAAAAAATAGCAAGTTCGCGGAGAAGATAAGCCGGAGGTTGAAGCAAGAAAATCCGAAATTCTACTGCAACTCAGAAAACACATGGGTTTATTGGTGGATATACCTATGGCTGGTAGTGGCAATACTAACAATGGTAATACTGCCAGACGATTTTTTAGCGAAACAGATTTGGTAGCCCGAACTACAGCAGTTTGCGAAACACTAATATACAAGTTTAGTGTAATTTTACGTGTTTTGGCTAGTGGATATGAAGTCAATACAGATGCATTCCGCTCATATGCCCAGCTGAAACAGATGAAATATTTGTCGACACGACATGTCGGTTTTACATGCCATCTTCTGTGCACAAAATATTAATACATGGTGCAGACATTATATCCCATGTAGCACTGCCTATTGGCATGATGTCCGGCGTGCCCTTGAAGCGAGTTCCGGGATTTACGTCAAAACCATACCCGTAAAGACAATAGAAGTAATACGATGGAAGATGTCATGAATGCGTTACTTATATCATCAGATTCGCTTATAACATCTTTGTCAAAAATATCAAAAACTTCCAGAAATTATATTAAGTTAGATGGAGTCGTACTCGTAGCTGGGTTGCTCGCTAATTTTAAAAATACTTCGAATTATTCGGATTCATCAGATTCTGATTAATAACTTAGTTGTTAGCACATATAAATGTTTATTTTTTTCTTCATATACTTAAAATAAATTACTTAGAAATGTAAAATGTTAAGAACTCAGGCATACGTATTGAAAATTATACAGCCTTGTAATCGATCTTCGAAGGCACTCAGCCTACGATGAGTCGAAGAGACGATGTGTACATAGGAGCTCTCTGAAAATGATTTTACAGTATTTTATTCTACATGCATATGTACACTGATAAAAAATATTGCATACTAAAAACAAATAAATTTCGTTTTAAATGTTTGACATTCCGTTCTTAAAATTTCAGTCTTACATTAAAAAATTTTAAAATAAGATAATATTCTTAAAAGAAGATTAAATTCTTGAAAAATCTTGATTATGAAGAAAACAAAATCTTGTTATAATCTAAAAATAAAAAATTTCGACTTATTTGAAGTGGGGTTAAATCAAGACCATTAGTCTTGTTTTGTTTGTTATACACTACTTTCGTCACCGAATAGTCTTGATTTCAAAATCATTTTCTTGATTTTAGACCGCATTTTTATGAGGTACATGCATACAAACAATATTGTTTTTGTTAAATTGTGTGTACTCGTAGCTGTGTTTATATTTTTCTCCGTTACAATTTCAATACTCTTCTAAGGTGAAGGGCATTCGTCACACCATAGAAAACCGATACAATATTACAGCGTAGAAAGAAAGAAAGAAAGAAAGAAAGAAAGAACGTGTTGCGTTAAATGCAGTGTTCTACCCGCGCATCGTCAAGTTATCAGACAACATAGTTAGTGTATGTTGTACATATATGTAAGATATGAACGAGCACAAACGCAGTTCTATCGAATTCTAATTAAGAAATGTTAACGACAAAATTTACATTAAAAAAAAAATTTTTCAAAGAGATATAGTATGTAGATATTTGAATGTGAGTCAATCCAAGGTGAATGACGGCATCGTACGGAAGATGATATACAATAGCAAAAGATTACAAGAACTCAAATAACAAGCCTGAGAACACATGGTGGAATCGAAATCTTAATAACCTTCTTACGAAATGTTAAACTTTGCAACAACTTTTACTCCAGATTATAATAGTTTACTGAATTAAATAGTATCGAGTATCTACAATGTGCATCTGGATTTATTTTCTGTCTAGGGCCTAAATAATCTAGTTATATCTTTACCAAATTTGAGCTCTACCTTGGATAATAATAAACAAAAAAAAAAAAAAACAGACATTTAGATAAAAATCTGTGTGAAAGCTTTACAGTTCAAACTATGGAAATTTAAAAATATTTCATATACACTGTACAAAAAAAAAAGACAAGAGTAAAGTTAGCTTCGGTAGAACCGAAGCTTGAATACTCTTCACACTAGCCGTTTTTGCTCGGCAGCGCTGGTGATTTGAAATTTTTGAAGGGATGCTTAGATTTAATAATTTTTACTACTATTATAACCTTTTTCATATACATATTTAGAAAGATGGGAGGATTGTAAATCATTTTGTTGCGCATGAAATTAGTTGAAAAAATTGATTTAAAAATTAAAGTAATTTTTAATCGAACGCGGGTTTAACCCAGGTCGTCTGAAATTTTAGGCCCTATGCTAGACTGATATAAGTATACAATTTATAGGTACAATCTATATATATAACAAGAAAAAACGTTAACTTCGGTTGAACCGAAGCTCTAATACCAATCACACGAAATAATGAATAGTGTTGTAAAACATAAAAGTGGGGGTTTAAATAGGGGCTACCCCAAAAAGTGGATGGTACACGCTCACTAGTAGATGTGTATGAAGAAATGTAGTATTAGTGTAAGATGCCGCCATATCGAATTTCAAGTTTATATTGACGTTTTCCATACAAAAGCATAAAAGTGAACTGTGGGTTTATAGGGAACTACTTCAAAAAGTAGGCGGTACACGGCCATTTGTATATGAATGTGATGCGGTTGTCCACTAAAATCCACGAAATCAAATTTCAAGCTAATATTAATTTAAATAAAGAATTTTTTTATAAAAAATTTAAAATATCACGGTGGGTTTGTATGGGGGCTACCCCAAAAATTGGGCGGGCCACGCCCATTAGTCTATGTATATTAAGCAGCTGTCTCTAAAAAGGCACCATATCGCATTTCAACCTAATATTGACTTTAATTAAGAAGTTTTTCTTACAAAAAGTCAAAAGTGGACCATAGGTTTGTATGGGAGCTACCCCAAATAGTGGGTGGGCCACGCCCATTAGTCTATGTATATTAAGCAGCTGACCATAAAAGGGCACCGCATTGCATTTCAACCTAATATTGACTTTAATAAAAAAGCTTTTCTTACAAAAAGTCAAAACATACATAGGCTATTGGGAGTGACCCGCCCACTTTTTGAGGTAGCCATAGAAACCCACTGTGCAATTTTGGGTTTTTTTTTTTTTAAATCGTTCATTTAGATCAATATTAGCTTGAAATTTGATTTTGTGGATTTTAATGGACAACCGCTTCATATACATATACAAATGGGCGTGTCCCGACCACTTTTTGAGATAGTCCCATCTAAACCAACAGTTCACTTTTATGCATTTGTATGGAAAACGTCAATATCGACTTGAAATTCGATATTGAGCAACTTACACATCTACTACATCGCTTCATACACGTCTACTAATCTACCACCCACTTTTTGGGGTAGCCCCTATTCAAACCCCCTCATTTATGTATTACAATACTATTTAAAATTTCGTGTGATTGGTATTAGAGCTTCGCTTCAACCGAGCTTAACGTTTTTTCTTGTCTCTTGTTTCAATAAGCAGGAGCATGTTGAAGGTTGCGAATTGGGAAGGAGTGGCAGGGTGAAGAAGTGGTTGGTGGAACTGGCAGGGGAAAGGGGAGGGCCGCGTAAAACATCGCCGGGACCTACTAGTATGTGATACTATTAATTGGATTCACATTTTAAAGATTAACGGAAAAAGGCTCTCACAAACTCACAGATGGACACGTTATGAGATTGGGTAAATTTTGATACAAGCATTTGTGTTACAATTTTTAGCAAACTTTATAATATAGTTCGTATAAACATCAATAGACAACTAATTTTATCAGAAAAAAATCACAAAGTGTCATGAGATGCTAAGTAGTACAAGTAGATCTTGTAGAGGGAGGATAGAACGTCTACTATGGTGGGAAAGATAGTCTTACGGATTTTATTGGTAAATTTTAAATGTGACCTTCCACATTTCACTGTCGATGGACAACCATTATATAAAAGTTTGATGAAACTATCATGGCACATGTTATGGCATTTATGTAGATTGCAATACATATTTCGAAGAATTTGTTGTGGAACTTCAAACATTGATCAGCAAGGGATGGTGTATCACAACCAACATTTTCAAAAAAATTCTCATACATTTAGGCTATACCAGCCTGTGCATTGATTTTATGCTTAAAACATCACTTAGGTTTCTATTTTTGTAATCAATAGCACGCCTACAGTACGGCTGCCAGAAACCTTTTTTTGTTTTTTTAATTAATTCATTTTTAGAAAAAAAAAACATTATTTAATTTTTTTTTTTTTAAATATATTTTTATACCCTGTACCCAAAGGTAAAAGAATACAATAATTATGTGCAAATATATGTAACCGGCAGGAGGAGGCGTGGTAGACCTCATAAAGTCCGTCTGGGTGTATATGACAAATCTCAGGAACTATAAGAGCTAGAGACTTTCAACTTGGATATTTAAATTCTCATTGACCATACGCAGATGAAGAATATTAAATGGATGTGTTTGTCATGCCAACAACGCCCACACAATTTGACCCACATTAGCATACTTTTCAAGGCAGCATAGCAGGAAAAAAATTTGATTTCTCTTTTACTGTTTTATTTTTAATTAATTAATTTATATTAAAATCATTTTTTTTTTTAATTATTAGGTAATTTATTTTTTTTAATTAACGCCTGACATCGGTAATATATCAGAGGATTCCATTTAAAAAGAGGAGTTAATTATTTGTTACAATTGGCTTTACCTCAATCTGTCCAGATCTTTTATGTCGCGGTCGTTTTCAAACCTCAATTGCTTCTGGTTATAAAGAGTCAAATGAATATTAGAAAGATTGAGGGCATAAGGCGGACAGTAACAGGCAGACAGATGGATTGACAGACGGACATGGCTAGATAGACTTGTCTTGTCAGGTTGATCTAAATGTATATAGATATATATTTTATGAGGCCACCGATCCTTTCTTTATGGCGGTGCAAACATTGGGAAACTCTGTGTGAACAGTACAATATAAAAATTGATTTTGGAATAACTTCTACACATTTGGTCCGATGTGTTCAATTATGTACATAAAGCGTAATAGAATGATCTTTCGTCCCAAAACTTAAAAATAAAAATAAAACTTAGGAAATGGAATTTAATGACTTTTGCAAAAAGCATAAAAACTAAAATTTTGTAGACATTGATCGCTTGTAATTCCATCAAAACTTATTCGATCCGTATAAACTACATACCGTTGGAAAATTTACCTTTTAAACGATATACGATAAAATTTGTGCATCAGTAGGTATATGAGTAGGTATATGAGTAGGTATATGAGCAAATAACTGAAAAAGTGTAAAAAAAACTTTTTTTGAGTATATCTCGAAAACGATTCTTAAGAAAAAATAGTTATCATTTTTGGAACACATAGCAAAAACTCAATGAGAAACCAGCTGGTGTCAACTAACGAACCTGTCGTCTAGTCTGTATGTAAGTATACCTCATGATGGGCGTAGCATGACCATATTCATACCTACTATCTCTTAAAAATAAGGCGCAGCAGAGTTTCAGCTGTATACTATAACATGTATACACATATACGGACACACAGACAATTACTAGATCAATTTCTTCATACTGTACTATACATCCTATATACTATACATAATTTCATACTTCCTTATTATGAGGCATGTTTGTAAAATAATATCTCCAGAATGTTGGATTCGCATTAAACAAATTAACCCAAAACCCTTCCTCTGACAGAAGATCATGCTAGGCCACTACCAGCTGCAAACTTGTGCAGTGGAATTTTTAGACTATTCACACAGAGTTTGAATAGTATTATCAGTTTGACTGAAAGTTTATATCGCATTAAAGGAGGCATCATAGACCTTATAAAATAAAGACCTTATAAAACGAGGAACAAAATTATCCAGAATCCAGAATAGTCTATCCCAACCACAAACTATAAAATGACGAAAATGCATATACGGATCAAATGACCGTATTGTGGTCGTCATTTAATACACTTCTGCGTATGGCTAAGGATAATCTCTAGTCTCTAGCTCTTAAAATTCCTGAGATCTGTTGTCTCATACATCCATACTAGACAATAGCCTACACATGAGGAGACTTAAAAGTCTATACTAAACTCCCTGGATCTCCGTTACAGATGCCCAGGGGAGTGAATTTCACTTTTCTATATTATTGTATTTTATGTTATTTATTTTTTTTATATCTATATCAAGTTTTTCACACGCCATTTTAAATATTTTGAAATTTTTATAATTTTATTTTTAAAAATTGACCTATTGTCTCAAAAAATTAAATTTTTGCCACACTGGTTTGGAGATTTGCTCATCAAAAGTTATATGGTCTTTTGGAATTGTGTTGCATTACCAATTTCAGATCAATCAGATTAGTGTACATAATTGGTTCAAAACTGATTGTCAAGATTTTCACATAACACACACATTGTAAGTTAAATAAAACCTAAAAACTTTAGTCATTGCGTTGATGCGTGTATAACGCTCCGAAAATCATAAGAAAAATGTGTTTATATCATAAAATGTATAGTATATGAAATAAACCTAAATACGCAATATTAAAGCTTCGTGGAAGCCAATTTATGTCACCTCTCCTGGAGATCAATTTGCCAGCATCCTGAGACTTTATTTCTTGCACCAACTGAATTTTTTAAGGGTACAGCTTTAAATCTTTGTGTAAAATGCGGAACAATGATGATCTATGCACGTTTAAGGCAACAGCATGCTTCCGAATCGAAAGTTCCGGGTTGTCACGAACAGACTGAGTAACACTGTCTACGTTTTCGAACGTTCTCGAAGAACTTGGACGCTCGGATTTTGATTTTTCCAGCGTTGAACCGGTCTCTTCAAACTTCTCGACCCATTTTCCAATGAGTCAAGGGCTTGACGCATCATTTAATGACGAACATGTCGAATACTGTAGAATTTTCAACGCGCTACAGTCGCTGAATTACCGTTTTTGTAAAACTCACGTACGCACAACGCACGGTCCGCTCCCGAGAAACGCTCCATGGCGACTAAATTCCCAAAAGCTAGGCTACCGATTGACATACCACCCGCGCCCCTCGGAATAGTTGTGAACTTTCTTTTGAGACACCCTGTATTTATACCACAGGAAATCATGGTATTTAATATTTAATCTAACAAATACATTCGAATGTTTTTTGTGGAATATCCATATTTCCACATGTGTAACTGGCTACTTTTGTAACAAAGAAACGCAATTTACGGGATGCTATATTTTTCTGCTTCCAACTGTAAAAAAAGAAAGGGTTTCGTGCATCTTATTGTCACTAAAATGTGGACACACTACGGTAAACCCAATCGTAGAAAATGTTGGGATATGCCCGACCAAACATCAACATCGATTATCCATAGTTTTAACCTCATGGTCTGCATATGGTGGAATTAGCTGGTTGCAGTGTACTACACAAAAATTACACAAACTTTGCATACATATAAGTTCGGCTCTAAATGAAATCAAATAGTGTCCAAACCAAAAAATACATTTTTAAGTGAAACAAGGAAGAATGGAGCAGTTGTGTATTCACGACTACGAAATACCCTGCACCATTGCTAATGATATATGCAGACCGATATCCGTCGGTGTACGTCATTTGTGCCCATGTAATTTTTTATGCTGATTTGATTCTTGGTTTTTCGTTTATCAGAATATTGTTCAAGATGTCGAAAAAAATTGACCTCAAAATTAAAAGTGAATTAATCTTTTTTTATCGAAACAACCAAAAGCGAAAGTGACGTTTACTGTAAAACGTGGAAAGGAACATTTTCGATAGCATCTGGCGGCAAAGCACACATAAAACGTCATTTGAATGCTGGAAGACATCTCACTGCCTTGAGAGCCAAACAATCGACTTGTATTTTCCATCGACATCGACGTTTGATGCCAAAATTGCAGCGATGGAAGGCACTATGGCATATCACCAATCATACATATCATACCAATCGAACATATTTCCGACTGCAAAAATTATAGTGCACGCAAACAAAATGTCAAGCCATCATCGTCAATGTCTTCGCTCCGCAAGTCCAACGAATGGTTGAAGAAGATTTGAAACGACGCCGCTTTGTGACAGTTTACACCGATGCCTCGAACCACGGAAATATAAAGTTGTTCCCCGTGCTCGTTAGATATTTCATTCCAACAGCCGGCGTACGTGTAAAAGTCTTGAAAATGACATCTGAAGACGGCAAAACTTCAACAATTATCAACGAGCTCATATTGAAAGCAGCCAAAAATTTTGATTTGGAAAAGAAAATCATCGCGTTCTGCGTAGACAACGCTAAAGTGAATTACGGTGGCGAAACAGGTGGAGGTGGAGAAAATAACTTATCGAATGAACGTGTGGCTACCGCATTTGATCGGCATCGGATGCGTAGCTCACATAGCACACAATGCACTGAAATATACATGTGATGTGGCGCCATTCGATGTGGAATGTGTCAACGTAAAAATATACTCATATTTTTACATTCAAACCACACACGTAACAGCACTGAAAGGGTTTTGTGAAGCTGCCGACGTTGAGTATAAGAAATTGCTTGGCTATGCGAAGACTCAGTATGTGAATTGAAAATGCGGCAGGAAGATGATTTCTTATCCCCACAGACCGCTAAAGAGAAGGAATCTTTAATCGAAAATGGGTTCGATGCCGAAATTTTGTCCGCCAAATATAAGGATTTTTTCGGTAATTTGTTCTGCTTCTGTACTTCTGTTTGACACGTTGTTAAATTGATATGCTTTTTCAGAGGATGCTGTCGAGTATATCGACTTGTGGACAAGTCCCTTCATGTACTTACATATATATTCATGGGCTGCGTTGCGCAAGACTCCAGTGTGGAAAGATGTCGAAGGAGCCATGCAAAAGTTGGAAAAACAGAAATTGTACGACGCAAAAGAAAACGCGGTGAAATTGCACAGACAATTTGGTTACGCGAAATATTATTGTTCTGAATCAAAAATCAAACAAGAAGGTGTCAACCCCAAGTCGGTGCGTCGAAATATTCAGTCATCTGGAGTACATTCTCTGCATGCCTGGTTCAACGGCATCTGTTGAAAGAATTTTTTCTGGAATGAACAAGACATGGACAGAAAAAAGAAGGAAATTGAAAGTCGAAACTCTGAAGGCCATTCTCACAGTCAAAGTGGATTTGAAAATGATGTGTCTGGAAGTCTTCGACTGGCTTAAATCGCAGCCTCAAATGCTTCGCCAGATCCAATGCATTCAAATCGGTTTCTCGAATTAAATAACTGTACTGCGAAATATCCTGCGTTTTTAATTGGAAAGCCTGTGAAATGACAATATTTGGCCAATTTATCCTGTTTTTCGACCAAAAACAGATGGGAGCGCTAGGAATACGCAGAAAGATAACGAACTACAAGGAAATTGTTTGTGCAATTTTTACTGGTTACCGCAAAGAGCAACAAAACCACTTAGCATTCGGAATTACACACACAATGAAACTACTTGCAGAGGGATTGATAAACTTTCTGATGGGTTTCAAACTGACTTTTTTTATGCAGACTTCCACAAAGCGATTGAGAGTTTGATAAAAAAATTATTTAAAATTGCATTTCTCGTAGAATGGTTAAAATTATACCTATAATAATGTGTAAAGGGTATAAAGATTCTTCTTGGTCTAACTAGTTGTTTCGTCTACTATTTTATCGCGTGGTGTCTAAATGTAGAGTGTACAGCTATTGTATGTATGTAGTTGCTAGTAGATAAAGCCATGTACCATATGAAATTTGGTATCGCTATAAAAGCCAATGATTGTGAAAATTTTAATGCAGTTGCAATTTAAAGTTGAATGGATACGCACAGCCGAAAAGTTCCGGTCTATTGGATATAACCTCAAATTGAGGAATAAGCTGAAAATGATATCGCTCGTAAAATTATTGTTTGTCAGCGTTCTAGTAGTCTATAATGCACAAGGTATTTAAGATACTTGGCTTTAACCGGTTCGAAAAAAATACATCGCCTCTATAATAATCTAATAAATACATACTATATCTGAGTTAACAGTTTTAATAGTTAAACAGTTAAATAAATTTTCTAAAAGCAAATATGTATTCTGTTGAATCTTAAAGGATATAGCACGCATAAATGCAATAAAATTGAAGAATGATAAAGAATTTAGAGTACCTATGTACGAACCATGGGTATTGTCAAACGTCCACTTACGGTATCGAGCCCAAACCTAAAAACGCTTTGGATTTATGTTTTTATGTTTAAAAAAAATTGTTTTTTTCCCCTGAAATAATCGTTTTTTCAGTTGTCGATTTATTTATTCATTTTTTTACTCGCCTATGAATACCTTAGTTTTACAGACACTTAACTAAGATAACTAAATAAAATATATCTAATTTGTTCTCAAGTAAATAACACGATTTTATTAGGTTCTTAACATAACACGTATTGGAGTACAGGACGCGTTTCATGATTTTACTGAGTTTGCTGTCATTTTCAGTGGAAATTTATTTAGTTATTTCCTGCCCTGGAGGCCGAGGGTATACTAAGTTTGTGCAAATGTATGTAACAGGAAAGGAGGCGTGGCAGATCTCATAAAGTGTATATATTCTTGATCAGTATCGAAAGCTGAGTCGTTCTAGCCATGTCCGTCTGTCCGTCTGTTTGAACAGCGAGATCTCGAAAATTTTAAAACATTCAAACTTGGACTTTTATATTCTCCTGATATGTACCCAGATCGTGTATAACAATATGATATGGATACATATCCTTAAAAAGAAATTTTCAAATAAAAAAAGCCGAACAAAGAATTAGTTTTTGATATTTGTTCTATTTTATTTGTTTTTTGTTTATAAATTACAATAAAACAAGTTTTTTTTATGTTTTTATTAAAAAAAAAAAATTTTTTTTTTTTATATCCTATGTAAATGTTAATCAGTTCACAAAAAAAGTATAATAATAAAATATAGTAAGTTAAAGAGTGACATTAAGGCATTTAGCTTATAGAGTTTGCACCTGAATATGACTAACAAAAGTTAATAAAGCTTAATGCCTATTGTGAATATCGTTCGGGTGAAATCTTTGGAGTCGTCTACGACATGTGTTAATTTTTTTTTTTTTTTTTTGTTTATTTAAAATAAACAAAGTTAATTATTTGCATTACTGTATGAAATGCGGAAGGTTTATGTTTTATATAATGGAATTAGAGCTTTGGTTCAAACGAAGTTAACGTTTTATCTTGCTTTATTATAATTATACCCTGCCCTGGAGAGTTAGGGTTGTAATTAGAAGGAAGCGTAGCAGATCCGATAAAGTGTATATATATACTTGATCTGCATGAAAAGTCGAGTCGATATAGCTAAGTCCGTTCGTACTTCGTATGTTTGATAGAACCTCAAAACTTCGATTTTTAGATTCTTCTGATTCATGTGCAGATCATGGTATATACCAGCTCACAACGCCCACAAAACTACTAAATACCTTTAAAAATAATTTTTTTAAGCAAAAAAAATTGATTTTCGTTTTGTTTTTTATTTTTTTTTTTATATTTTTTTTTTATTTTTTTTTTTTATATTTTTTTTTTATATTTTTTTTTATATGTCTCATATTAAATTTTTTTTATATCGCGCCCACCACATGAATAGTACGGCTATTTGACCCGTATATGTACACTTTTGAAGGCCGCAAGACCGGAAAAAGTTTGTTTTCTTTTTAATTAATAAATTGTTATTAATTAAATTTTTCATTTTTTTATTAAAAAAAAAATGTTTTCTTAATTAAAAAAATGTTTAATTTTTTTGTTTGTGATTTAAAATTTCAAAGCCTGCATAGCGCTAAAAGCTGATTTAAAAAAAGAAATTCATTTAATTTTAAACTTTTTTTATTAAAAACAAATTTGTTTCTTTGTATATGAAAAAATTCTTTTTTATATCCAACTAATATTATAAATTAGAAAGTTTGTATGGATGTGTGCATGTGTGTTTGTTACTCCATCACGCAAAAACTACTAAATGGATTTTAATGAAACTTTACAATAATATAGCTCATATATCAGAAGAACACAGTAGGCTATAATTTATGAAGATTAAATTAACGAATTTATGTAATTATTTATTTTATTATTTTTTCTCGATCGGTTACCATCTTATCGTTTATACTAACTCTAATACAATATTCATGCTTAACCATAAATAAGTATATGACCCTACATACTAACATTTATGTTTACAATATATACATACATATGAGAATAGGAGCATATACACAGCTTTTTGAGAATATATGTCTATATGCTTTCAGAAACAGAGAAGATTTTGCCGATATAGAAAAACCCCCTCCCCCATTTATTAATAGCGAAAGTAAGGGGTGGAAAGTAAGAAGAGCTAGGGAAAGGGGTGGAGGAATGGAGGCAGCGCAAGTGGTGATTGGAGAAGGGGTGGAAGGGACAAGAAGAGGTGTAGGAGAAATGGAGGTAGTGTAAAGGAGCATGTGGAAGGTGGGGAAGGAGTTGCAGGGGGAAGGAGTGGCAGGGGAAGGGGAGGGCCGCGTACAATGTCGCGGGGACCAACTAGTGCAATATAAAACAAAAAAACTTTTTTTTTTAGTTTAAAAAACTAAAATAAATTACTTAAATTAGAGTTTTCAGGGTATTTCGAATCGTGAACTTACGACTGTAGGATTCTTTTTTGTTTTTGCTTATTGTTGTCTTTAAATGGTGCAACCAATTTGGCCGAACTCAATAGACTTAAAGATTAAACAAGTTTTTTTTGAAATTCCAGAGTGTACCAAAACATCATGAAGGATATGTCGGTGGCCCCAAAAAGCCCCTGTAATTATATTATGTGTAAATGCATTTTAGTATACTAGGCCTTGGCCTAGCTATACAATTCAGTTGAAATTATACCGACGATGAAGCGACAAGATTAAATAAAAATTTAAACAATTTTGGATCGAGCGGGTGTTGAACCCAGGTCGAATGTTATGTAGCACGCTAGCCGGTTGAACAATCGATGCCTTATATATTTCATTAACATTTTGTACATACATAGTTGACCAATTTCAAAACAATTATTATTTTAAAAATAATTGCTTTAATTCAAACATGTTTGATACAACTAACCAAATACAAAGTATTTGTGTATAGGAGCTATAACTCCTATACAACTCCTATTTATTTAATCGTCATTTTGATAATATGTCATAAGTATTTATTATTTTTATTTTAGTCATCTGTCTTATTAGTATGGTACAATTCTATTGTAAAACGATTAAAACTAAAGCCTCTGCAGAATTGAAAACTTCCATATACTAAAATTTGTCGAAATTATTTTATTTTCCATATTGATAGATTCTCGGCATTCAATAAGCGATCAAAAATCAAAAACTGCAACCTCAAAACCCATGTGCAAGTGTAAAAAGTTACATCTAAATTTCGTTTATGTTTGTAGTTTTAGCCACCACATCGACTGCATCGTTACCGAAAGTCTCATATTACTGTATTGTCATTGTCGTACAAATTAAATTTCAACTTAAGCCGATTAATAGAAGTGGAAGATTCGATAGTAAGAAACAAACTAATAGATTCACACATTGTAATTTAAATAATAGGTTAGTAATAACATTTTTCAATAGCAAACTTTCATTTTAATATATTTAATTGAGCAAATAAATATAACAGCCAGGGGGAGACGTCACAGACGCCACATTTTCTTGAACACAGCACCAAAATTTATATCGGCTCGAATATCCATCTCTTCATGCGCATAACATTCCGCAAGAACTTCGAGATCTCGAAGAATTATAAAAGATAGAAATTCGAATATTTTGCCTAGCTGCTCTCTTTTTGTTTTTTTTTTGGTTCCTTTGTTTCATTTGGAAGAATAGAGAATAATATATTCTCTATCTATGTAGCAATCTAAAGGCCTATTCCCATGGCAGGGCATGTCGGTCGAGCAGCTCGTCGTTATGCTCGAAACTTTTGTGGAGTCACTTGCCAACATGTTGGCGAGCATCAGTTGATTGTGTTTTGACAATGTTTTTGTTGGTAAGATATATGTCAAAAGTATATATATATTGACCATCAACGTATTACCACTCGAAATATGAGCACGAATATTTAGTCTTAATTTTACGCAAATCTCCAAAATGTACTTTT
Organism: Leucophenga montana; assembly: GCA_035044765.1. Lineage (NCBI taxonomy): Eukaryota > Metazoa > Arthropoda > Insecta > Diptera > Drosophilidae > Leucophenga > Leucophenga montana. Next base: position 92,764 of record JAWNNQ010001701.1, read on the forward strand.
CGAAAATATTACCTATATTTTTTGAAGTAGTGATTGTACAAAAACATCTAAGAATTCGTTTGAAAGGTTTTCGAAAAAATGTTGCAACTACACATTACATATTAAAAAATACTAAATCCGAAATTGAAATCTGAGCTTCTTTTTTTACTTCCCCGCTAAAATCTACCATTTTGAAATTAGTTGTGGAACAAAATTTTCTTAATTCTTTTTTTTTTTTTGTACAAAAATTCTGTATCAAAAAATTTTGTTTTTCGACAAGATTGAAACTAAAACACACACAGAAACAAACAAAATATTTGATTAACTCGAAAAAAAACACAGAAATAAAAACTATTTCATGAACTCGCCACAAAATTTGAAATTGAACGGGTGAACCGATTTTCATGATCTTGGGCTCGTTGGACCCGTCTCAGTGCCGAAAATTAATGAAAAATTGTTTTGGGGCTATTGGTTCCCTACGAGTCCCAATACCTCTTGGGTTTGTGTATTTTTATCCACCTAGTGGTCGAAGTTCTACCTTTTGTTTTAAAAGTACTCAGTAATGAGGATATCAATATCACAGGAGTGTCCAGAAAGAGAGCGGCAATACGTGAGCATATACTCATGGTACAATTCTAAGGTAGCGTCAGCACTGCCGACTTAGGGCAAGTCAATATGACCGCGTAAGATAGAAAGAGAAGCAAGATTATTTGTTTCCTTTGAGTTTTTCTTGTGTTTCGTTTATTTCTGCTTAATGAAGATAAATCAACTATTGAATTGTGCATCGATATTTTTTTGTTTTTCAATTAGAAGAAGGAAATGTGGAAAGAATAAATTTAATGATGAAAAAAAAAATTAAAAAACAACATACTGACAGCCATGGTATAATATAAGGTGGAGCAAAAGTAATCACCCGATGTTCTTTTGCTGTCATTTTTTTTTTTTATAATGAAAAACTTTAATTCTGCTTGTAAAATTTGTTTATTTAATCCATTAGAATTTATTTTATCAAGTTGAGAAAATGATATCGGCCAAGTAACCGCCGCCAGAGTTGATGACGTATGGGCCCGTTTTATGGCATTTTCCATCACTCTAGCTAGAACTTTGACAGCTAGAACTTTGGACAGGTTCTCGCATTCGTGGCGAATATTCTCCTTAAGGGCTTGAAGAGTCTGAGGCTTGTTGACGTAAAACCGCGGCTTCAAAAAAACCCCATAAAAAGAAGTCTGGAACGGTTAAATCGGGTGATCTGCCCGGCCAGTGCAAATCACCAAAACGAGAGATTAAGCGACCCGGAAATGCTTCCTTCAGAATATTGGTTGTGGCTCGAGCAGTGTGCGTATTCTGCGTTTGTTAACTTCACAAATGTCAAAACCGAATTATGTGTATACAGCGGCGCCAAAGCAAAACACTCACGTTGACTTTTTTGTTGTAATTTTTTAGCTAATTGAGGCAGAGCGCTCAACTCTTTATGATTGGCCGAGGGCTTTAACTGGTTTTTACTTACCTTAGACGAAATACTTTAGAAAAAAATACATTCCTCCCTACTCTTCACAACATTTCTAACAAAAAAATCAAGCAAATATGTTGTGTTTAAGGGAGTTAAAAAGGGTGCGAATGTTTTGCTCGTATGTATATATATTACACGTCTCCATCGGACAGACAGATAGTATAAAAGTACAGATTGAGTGTGAAGACTATAAAAAAAACAAATACGAGTGGTTCATTTATTTTTCTACTTACTTTTTTCTATCTATGTATAAAGTCCTTTGTCCTATTCGATTTCAGCCGTCAAGCGTTCGACAGTTACCAAAACTAAAACTAAATACGATCGCATACGTGAACTCTATCCGAAGGTCTCGCAGCACGATGCCTCCAACTGGAGAATGGCCGAAAACGATAACTACAAGACACATCCGTGCAACCGTGATTGCATCGAGGGACAGCCAATGACCTGCTACTACTACATGGTTATACACTATGACGATACAATGGGAGCAAGCTGCAAGCGTTATCTACAATCTAAATATCGTTTCAAGCTGCATGGCAAGGAGTACATCGATAGCATTAAACTGTCAACGGATGGCTACAGCGATTGCAAGTATGCCGACGGGCTGGAGTCGCAGGTAATGGTGGTCAACGGGCAGCTGCCCGGACAGTCGATTGAGGGTATGTTATGGAGATAGTATTGTAGCAGATGTAATTAACAGCATGCATGAGTCGACGACAATCCACTGGCATGGCATGCATCAGCGTAAGACGCCGCATATGGACGGCGTGCCGCACGTGACACAGTATCCTATAGAGGCGGGTCAAGCGTATCGTTACAGCTTTGAGGTGGATCATGTCGGTACAAATTGGTGGCATAGCCATACGGAGCATCAACGTGCCTATGGACTGGCCGGTCCGCTAATAGTTCGTGTGCCGCGTAAGTTGAATCCTCATTCACAGCTATACGATTTCGACTATACGGAGCACACGATAATGGTGCAGGATTGGGTGCATAACTTTGATGAGAGTGTAGCGGAGAATATTCTGATCAACGGTCACGGCCGAAGTCTTAAGAAGAGCAGCAAGGCATCGCGTAGACCCACGCTCTATGCCCACTTCAATGTCATACGTGGTGGACGCTATCGCTTTCGTGTTATCTTTAATGGTGAGTTGTGGTACAGAGTTACTTTATGAAATATTACGGTTTTGTTTACAGGAGTCACCAATTGTCCCATCAGTCTAAGTATCGATGATCATAATCTGTTTGTCATCGCCAGCGATGGCAATGATATCGAGCCCATTGAAGTACAGAAAATCATCTTTCATGGCGCTGAGCGTTTCGATTTTGTACTCCATGCTAATCAAGCGGTGGATAATTATTGGATACGCGTAAAGGGCTACAGTTTCTGTGCCATAAATCAGCTGCATCAAGAGGCCGTGCTACATTACCAAGACGCCGATACACATGCTTTACAGACAAGCACACTATCATATGCATATGAGGTGCAAGGCATCACATTGAACGAAGTAGAAGGCGATATAACCATTACCAGCAGTAGCGGAAGCGTTAATCAACGCATTCCGCTTGTAGATGCCAATGCTCAGGAATTACGTTCGGAGCCAGCACTTAAACCTTCACAGAGATACTACACAAGCATGGCTGTTGATACACGCGGCGAAGGTTTTCGATTTCAAATGGATGATATCTCATTCACCATGCCACGCCTGTCACTTCTGCAAACGCGTAATCTGGGCATCGGTCAATTCTTTTGTAACAAAACACAACAAGCAGCGCTTGGTTTCAACTGCCGTCAGCGTCACTGTCAATGTTCCAATGTTATTCAAGTGCCTGCTTTCCGTAACGTTGAATTCATAATCTCGAGCAAGTCGAACACTGCACATCCGGTGCATTTGCACGGCTACACCTTTCGTGTTGTTGGCATGGGCGTATTGGGCGAGAATCGAGTTCAACAGATTGAACAAATTGATCACGCTACGCCGCTACCGCGTCGTACACGTGGTGGACCGCTTAAGGATTCCGTACAGGTGCCGGCCTTTGGATACACAATCATACGGTTTAATACAGATAGTCCCGGCTACTGGATCTTCCATTGTCACATATCACCACATTCGGAAAATGGTATGGCAGCGGTGTTGCGTGTCGGCGACGATATGCAGATGAAAATGTGTCCTGTCAGCAACTGTGGTTTATGCAGCTCTACGATATAATTTAGGTTGCATCACAATGTATGAGTGTATACTATTATGTGAAAAAGTAATTTTAAATAAAACAAGAAAGAGCTATAGAGACAATGTGCGCAACTTTTTGTAGGAATGGGCGCCAAAAACGTCGCCGGAGCCCAGCTAGTATTCCATAAAGTGCGAAGGATGCGTATGGAAAATTAAATCATTTGTAGATCTGTCAAATTTTTTAATACGTGTACATTTACAGTAGCTAACAAAAACAAAACAATAATTTTTTTTTAATAAATTGTTAGTAAATTGTTGTTCTCTCTCTCTCTCTCTCTTCTATCAATGATTTATAGCTCGTATTAGGTTGGCTAATTATCATTTCGATGCTGAGATGGGGTTTTAAGTCAAGTCTCACACTACCACGGTGACGTCTTTTGAAGATTTTCCCTTTGCGAGAAAAAAAAATAGTTGCATGAATTTATTGTAAAACAATAAAATTCGTCATGGATGGAGCCTGCTTCCCCTATATCACTGTGGACGGTAGTCCACGCAAGTGACGAAAGTCCACCTCAGTGTGGCTACAGCACGAGCACTATATTACACACGTAATATCGAAGTTTATACTGGCAAGTCCGATCGAAACGTGTTACAAACCATTAAAAAGTTCTTGAAACGCACATTTAGAAAATGTTAAAACATCCAACGAGTCCAATATATATATATATATATATATATATATATATATATATATATATATATATATATATATATATATATATATATATATATATATATATATATATATATATATATATATATATATATATATATATATATATATATATATATATATATATATATATATATATATATATATATATATATATATATATATATATATATATATATATATATATATATATATATATATATATATATATATATATATATATATATATATATATATATATATATATATATATATATATATATATATATATATATATATATATATATATACTCTCTCTCTCTCTCTCTCTCTCTCTCTCTCTCTCTCTCTCTCTCTCTCTCTCTCTCTCTCTCTCTCTCTCTCTCTCTCTCTCTCTCTCTCTCTCTCTCTCTCTCTCTCTCTCTCTCTCTCTCTCTCTCTCTCTCTCTCTCTCTCTCTCTCTCTCTCTCTCTCTCTCTCTCTCTCTCTCTCTCTCTCTCTCTCTCTCTCTCTCTCTCTCTCTCTCTCTCTCTCTCTCTCTCTCTCTCTCTCTCTCTCTCTCTCTCTACTACTACTCTCTCTCTCTCTCTCTCTCTCTCTCTCTCTCTCTCTCTATATATATATATATATATATATATATATATATATATATATATATATATATATATATATATATATATATATATATATATATATGTATATATATACACTTTTTTAAATTTACTATAATTCATTTAAATTCCAACAGTGTTGCAAAATTATCCATTCTTTGTATGCTGCTTGTTCTGTGCAACACTGTAAACAAGCACTCCGGCACAGTTTCTATGTTATTTATTATTAACCAAAGAGCATGCCGCCACCGCATCTACCATCTGATTCGGATTCGGAGGAAAATGACGAACAGTTGTGTCAGTTTCTCGAAGCTGCCGACCCAACATTGCTTACGAACGCCATGTACCAGCAGCAATCGGTGGAACCGATGCAAACTGCGACCAGTGCCACTAATACTTCAGATGTAAGTACAGTGGTGGCCAGTAAATCGGAGCCAAAGAGTCAACGCTATCTGCCAGAAGATACCGTCAGTGACAATGCCGCCGGAGACCTTAAGTTCAGCAGCGAAATACAAGCACATGTATGGCGCAAGTTGAGTTCCATAATAAATAAACAAGTGGAGTACTGTGATGCAGTATCACAACCAACGGAACTGAAAAAGAAACACAAATTACGCAATAAAGTTAAATTGCTAAAAGATGCCGATTGCTATGTAAAGCCATATGATGAATGTACTGAGTACGAAATAGTCAGACCGCGCACAAAACCCGAAATACGACCACGTCAAGTTGAGCCGGAAAATTCACCATTAACTGAGGCAGTATTGCATGCAGTTGCAGTTAGCAGTGAAGATGTTGTCAAAGGCGCTGATATGCACCATTGGGTACCACGTCCGGAACGCAAACATCGTGTATTTCGCTATAAAGACACTGGTAAGACTGGTAAGCTACACTACCAAGAGCCGGAAAATGAATTCTCAGTGTTGCGGCGGAAACGCAAGTGGCATGAGGGCAAGATAAAACAGAGTGCAAAAGAAAAAATAATTAGTTAAGACGTATAATAAATAAACACACGCAATGTCACTAACCACGGGAACAAAGGATGTCTTAAGGCACATTAAATTAGGCCAAATTAGTACAAACAAATTAGCAACATTGTATGAAACTCCATACATAGCATATATGCATATGTACATAGAATTAAGCTTAACCAGAGATTCTTTATATCAGTCCATTATAACAAAACTAGTCTTTAATTGTGTACATACATAATTGAAATGAAAGTATACATCAAATATATATGTATGTATGTATAAGTTTGAAACTCGACAGCGAAAAAAAAATTTTCTTATCGTTTGTGAAAAATTAGTGTATTTCACCCTGAAGAAGTCTCTTGATGATAGTCGAAATATATTGGTGAAAACAGAATACTGTGTTTTATTCTTGGATCCTCGAGCTTGCTTAAACTTCATACATATATGTATTGTATATTAAATAGAGTGGTCGCTAAGAACAAAAAATAAATGAACTTTCTTTTTATAAATATTTGAAAATAGACGCGTCGTTTGCACAAATACTAACATATATTTACAATATCAAACTTAATTCAATTAGTGGTACCAATAATTTACTGTTGTCACATGCGTAACGAAATGAATCCGATCATTACTACTAAAATTATGTACGTACTAGCTTGTATCCGGCGCGTTGCTGCACTTCCCCTCTGATTCTCCCAACCCCTGTCACTCCTTCCCCCCGCCCCACCTTCTCCATTAATGGTCACTAGTTTCATTAACGATGAATCGTATAGTCTAAACAAAAACTGGAAAATTGGACTTCCAGAATGTGTTACATGTTGCGGCGCCCACACGTCTGAAATCATATTTAAACACTAATGGCATAAAATTAAAATTTCTAATAAAGCCAATTTTTAGTTTCAAATTAAAAATTCTTCATCTAGAAGCGGCTCTGGTCGTTAACACATGTCGTAGACATATATCACCCGAATGATATTAAAAATGGGCATTAAGCCTTATTTATTTTTGTTAGTCATGTCTATGCGCAAATTGTAATTGCTAATTACCTTAATGTCACTATTAATCATGTCATTTAAATGTATTATAGGTCTTAACTAAACTGATTCACAATTACACTCGATAAAAAACAAAAAAAAATTCAGTTTGAAATTATGTAATTTTTGTATATTAATTCAACTTAATGTTCTACTCCTCTAAAATAAAAAATACTTTTTACTTATACTATTTTTTTTCAGTTTGAAATTATGTAATCTTAGTATTAACTGTTCTATAGCACTAAACTGTTCTATAGCACTAAAAAAAACACTTTTTACTTATGTATACTATTTTTGTCAGAAACGATAAAAAAATTTGTAATCTTAGTATATTAATTAACTTAATGTTCTACACCTCTAAAAAAAAATTTAAAAAAACACTTTTTGCTTATACTATTTTTGTCAGAAACATTACAACGCATTAATTAAAACAACAGATGGTATCGGGTGCTGTGGACGAACACTCTCCGGGTACTCATACGAACACGAATTGCCGACGTCCGCTCGAGTAAAAGAAGAGTAAGCAAAATAAAATCAATGTGCTAAATGATTTCAACAATGATTAATAACATAAGGTAGCCAGTTACCAGTTGATAAGTGTGAAAAATAACATGATAGTAATATTGTCTTGCGAGATCGAAAGAGATAGGAAGATTAAGTGTTTTACCTTATATGCATTGTTTTAGCAATATGCAGGGCACACACAAACGATTAAATTTGGTTCTTCTCTTTGCGCCCATGCGTGTCTTCGACCATGGTGTAGTAATATAAGATGATTACATGCGACTTACCGCACTCATTTTTTAAGTCCCACAATGTCGGTCACCAAAATAATAGCGAGCCGCATGCAAAGTAAAACACGCCGTTTCCCTATCTCTTTCGCACTAACCGTTTATTTTTCGACTGGTAACTGGCTGCTCGTATGCTACCACCTTCTACTATTACACCATGACCTAGAAATCCTAAATGCATGTTCAGACGGTTCTGGCATCTGAGTTTGCTGTCACTTTCAGTTGATCTTTCTAAGAAATATGACCGCATGAACAGGGTACATATTACTATGTACATATTACTAAGCAGCTCCATGAGACAACCTTCTCGATTATTCAAAACTGGCTATATAACCATTATTTGGCAAGTTTGCCTGGCTACCAGCGCCGCCACCGTCAAGTAGCGTAAGTATTGCTGTATTAGCGCACATTGCGTTCCCAGCCGTACTGGGCATAGTCGTTGTCGTTGGCACAATACTACCACTACTTGCACTACCATTTCTCAGCTCCTGTAGCATATCTGTCATCATTATATTATTTGATTCATTTGTCTCAGCAGGCATTTCTAATATGTTAAGCAGATCATTCTCGTGAAATTCACTCTTTTGCATGTTCTGACTCTCCTTCATTAGCTTATCGTACTCCTGCCTCGCGGCACTGAATTCGGCAATTTCAGCTCGGTTACGTGTTACTAGATGGTGTTTGTAGTAATTATGTAACTGTGTTATCGTTTCATCTGTGAGCTGGAAATATGCTTTCTCCACATGCGCAACCTGCATATCGCGTTCTTCAAGTCCAGGCTCACGATCACTATCACGCAGTTTCTGCACAAAACTTTGCATAAACTGTTCAATTGCATCGGCGAAGAGTATTAGCGCCGTCTCAGCGGTATCTGTAAAGCCGGCAACACGCATTTGGCCACAGATGGACTTACGAAATGCCGCACGGCAAACACTATTTGAAATCTCTGCATAAGGCTGCGGATCACCGCGTGAAAATGGCGTGTTTAAGGTGGGTATAAACCAGATGGGCTTCTGAAACTTTTCCTCACTAACGAGGTCGGCAGCGTTCTCAGATGGAAAGTCGATTTCGGGTATCATCTGGCATGGATTTAACAGATAGTTAGACGTCCCCTTTAAAAATGAAAATAATGAAAAATTATATTTATAAATATGATATAAACTTCGAACATATTGTAAACAGTATGAACCATTTATTGTAAAATTTGTTTACATTAAATGACGCATTTGGAGTTTATTTTACCAAGCTTTTGAAGGCCAAGTTTAAGTAAACGATAATTTTGTGCAAATATATGTAAAATGGAGAAGGAGGTGAGTGGCACACCTCATAGTATTTATATTCTTGATCAGCATCGAAATTTGAGTCGAGCTAGCCATGTCCGTCCGTCCTTCGTATGTTTGAACAACGAGATTTCGGAAACTATAAAAGATAGAACCTCTAAAAAAATTAAAAAATTTGTAAAAATGTATATAACATAGCGAAGCAAATATCGGGGATCCCATAAAGTATATATATATTCGTGATCAGCACAACATTACGAGTCGATGTAGACATGTCCGTCCGACCTTATGTTTGCGAGAAAAGTTTTCCGTACGGAACTGCTGCAAGAGTAACTTGAAACATCATAACTTCCAACCGTTTGACTGCAGTGGTAAAAAACAAATTCAGTTGTCAATTTTAACAAAACATTTGTTATAATTTTATATAATATGCCGTGATTCTAAATATTTGTTATAATTGTATAGTATGCCTTGATATATCTCAAAAATGTATTAAAATATGTAATGGCGACATATAATTTATATATGTACATGAACATCGAAACTAATTCTATACATATATGAATTTTAACTGGCTCAATGTCATTTTACATTGGGAAATCTTTATATATAAAAATCTTCTGTACGTGTGCACGTGACTGAACTCCTCCCAAACGGCTGGACCAATTTTGATGGAAATTTTTGTTTGTGTTCATGGGGATTCGAGAATGCTTTAGAATCACAATTCGATCCACTGTGAATGTCGCGAGTGTTCCTGGCCTAAACCATTTAAGATAGAGGGATGAAATGATGTATATGGATCGAAGAGGGAAGGGGAGTGTTGGGAAGAGGTAGAAGGGAAAGAGCCGGAAGAGAAAGAGGTGGAAGAGGGAAAAGGGGCAGAGAAATAGAGGTAGGGGAAGGGTTAGTATGGAAAGGCGATAGGGGCAGGGTTAAGAAGGATAGGGGAATGAGAGGTAGTGTAAGGGACATTGGTTAGGATGAGTAAAGGTAGTTGTAGCAGTGGGAAGGGGTACTACTTAAGATAGAGGGATGAAATGTTGTATACATGTTAATAGTAACGAAGGGGCAGGGAAAAGGGGATGTAGGGGAAGGGGCGCAGGGGCGCAGGGTAAAGGGTGGTAGGCGAAGGTGTGAAAGGGGGCATTGGATGATGGGTAGGGGAATGGGTGGTTGGGTAAGAGGCCATGAGTACGGAGGGACAGGGGAAGGAGTGGCAGGGGAAGGAGTGGCAGGGGAGGGAGTGGCAGAAACGCGCCGGGTACCAGCTAGTATTTATATATATATTTCCTCAATGCGAAAGAAGGAATAACGAACAACTTTTTGTTTACACAGAAAAATGATCGGCTTCCGATACACGTGTTTCAGGGTATGCCAAAACCCATAATCAGTCGAATTGGCCGTACATTGCTAATGATTGCTTTTATATCATGCTTAATTGAAAATCGCCTTGTGTATCCCACGAATTTCCATTATGAAATGATAACGAAATGGAAAAGACATTATACTTTCCAAACATGTTCTATTGCATTCTTGCAAGTACGGCACTCTTTCATTCTACTGTGTTTTGTTATTGCGTTATCCCCTTCTAAATTGCGCCACTTGACTATTAACGAATCCGTTAATTGAATGAGTACAAATGTGGCGTTTGAATAGTTTTTGCCATTGATTGTTAGATAATCAACGACGAATGTTTATTCCTAATTATTTTTTCCGTGTAAACAAGAAGTTGTTCATTATTCTTTCTATCGCATTGAGGAAATCATATATATATATATATATATATATATATATATATATATATATATATATATATATATATATATATATATATATATATATATATATATATATATATATATATATATATATATATATATGTATATATATATATTGGGTGCTCACAAAATTGGCACAAAAAGTTCGAGATTTGATTAAATTCAGTAATAATTTATGAAATTTATGGGTAGGGGAAAGACTTGCAATCTTGAAGAAAGTAATCTTATTTACAAGCTCAGTCAGTCGGGCAAGAAACCAGCTGAAATAGCTCAAATAATGGAATGTTCCAAAAAAAATGGTCTATAATACACTTGCATTAGTCAAAAGGAGCTCTTCATACCGGATTAAAGGCAATATGGACCGGTTTCAATATTTGGACATTTTAAAGAACTCATTGGAACCGTATGCATTTGAGATGTCTATGAAGTGGACTTTTATGCACGTAAATGACCCTAAGCATGCACCCAAGATCGTTAAGAAGTGGCTGCAAGATGAAAAGGTTCCAGTTATGGACTGGCCGTCTCAAAACCCAGACTTAAATCCTATTGAGAATCTTTGGAATAATGTATAAGTGGCTGTTTCCAAGAAAAAATTTAAAAATTTGGACGATTTGTAGGCTTGTAGTCCAACAAGCTTGGTACTCCATCCCAAGGGAAACTTGCCAAAAGCTACAGAAAGTATGAGTCGAAGATGTCAAGCAGTTATTGATAATTATGGATTTTAGTACCAAATACTAAAACCGGGAATATTTTCCTTTCGTAAAAAATAGGAGGAAATTTTTGAGCTTTTTGTTGAATTTTTATATATTTTTTTTTTTTTATAACTGATCTCAATTGAAGTTTGATTTCTTTTTTAATTAAATAACATAATAGGCAGGCTATGAAATGCCATTAAACTTTTGTTCCTTACTTAATTTTTATATTTTATTACCCAATGTAAAATGACCTTGAGCCACTTAAAATTCATATATTAAAATATTTTGAAAATAGAAATCAAAATTTAGGAGCAAATATCTACGCAGATCAAGTTTGGAACATATTTTGGATGCTACGTCCACAATTAGGCTGTATCCTAAAAATTCACGTTTTTTTTCAGGTAAACGAGCTGAAAAAATGTATTACTACGTATAAAATATGATGTGTACAGGGTATATTATAGTCGAGCACCTCGGCTACAGTTCTTGATTGAATTTATTATTTGCTGTTTATAAATAGAAACAAATATATTTATTAATTTTTTTTATTTAAAAACCGTTTTTTCTATGTTTTATTTTTACGATTGGATATGCGGAGCCTGTAAAAGTCTAGGATTTTTGCATGAAAATTTGATATGGTGACATCTTATGAATGGATGCTTTACAAATATGTACATATATCAAAGGTCGTACCCCGCTCACTTTTAGAAACAGTTCCCATACAAACCATAGCCGCTTTCATATATGTTTAAGAATCATTTTTTTATTACAGTTAATATTAACTTACAATTTTATATAGTGCCTTCACACGAATAGACATACTTTATAATAATAACATAAGACGTGTCCCGCTCACTTTATATGTTTTAAGGTTTTCCAATTTATTTATTTATTTATTTTTGTTTTTTTTTCTGTATTAATTTTTCACGTTTTATTAGTTTGGCATTAAAGAATGCATCGTAGACCCCATAAAGTATATATATTCTTGATCAGTTCGACGAGACGATTTAGCTCCGTCAGTCTGTGTGGGTGTTTTTCTAATTGTGCACTATTTTTTTTTTTAATAAATTTGTGAGATATCTAGCTTAAAACCAGCATAAAAATTGCATAGAGACTTTTTTGAAACCAAAGCCATATCCATTTAAATGTTCTACTCTCACCTTTATGATTACTGCTTACTTTTGGGTTTTTGTATAAAAATGTTGATATTGGATTGAAATGCTAATTTCTTCTGGATAGGCGCCTTCATATATTAATGGACGGAATGGACATATTACATGCTACAATATTAAGTTTTAAGCTAATATTGACTGTAATAAAAAATTATTTCATACGAAATCCGAAAAGTTGGAGGTGAGTTTGTATGGGGACTACTCCTAAAAGTGGGCGTGGCGTGGTGCTTGTAATATATGTACAGCCTAAGAACATAAAAAGTATCTATACCCAATTTCAGAAGGTTATTCTAAAAACTGAGCGACTAGTTTGATTCATATAGACAGGATACAAGCAGACAGACAGACGGGAATATATATATATATATATATATATATATATATATATATATATATATATATATATATATATATATATATATATATATATATATATATATATATATATATTTATATATATATATATATATCTTCTCCAATTTTAACGTTGTTCAAAAGTATATACATATACTTTATGTTTTACGTTTATTTAATACACTTTATCTGAATCAGGAGTAAGAGGGTCTAAATATTCAAACTTGACAGTTCCATCTCCGAGATATCATCGCTAAAAAGACAGACGGACATAGTTATATCTATTACAATTTTAATGTTGTTCAAGGATATCTACACATGTACTTTGTGGTGCGTAACACGACTCTTCTTGGTTATTATATACATTTGCACAAATTTAATAAAATACACTTTTTGGGTAGAGCGTACCATAACATTTGCTTTGACTAATAAACTTACCGATTTGTTTGAAAATGTGTCTATGAGGGATTGCAACATTTCGGTTTGTTTCATCACCTCGATAGTTTGTGTTACAAGTGGATTTTTTACTTTTAATGTATTGCTGTGTATAATAGAAAAAACAAAACAGTTCGCTAATTCTATACTGAACAGTGGCTTTGTGAAGTATTACCGTTTTGATACTGCATAAATTGGCCGCTGCATCAGTTCATCTATTTTGATTTTCTTTGCACTCGGCGTACATGTTTTGTTATCTCCGTCAGGCTTCTCCTCAAATTCACCCCATAATGCGGTACTCATTTTAAATCTTGCTGTAATTCCACTTATACGTTGTGATATTAATATAATATTTTAAAATTAATAGTGTTTATTTTCTTTACTAAATTAATATTCCACATACATAACACGGAGCTATGTTGGCCATAACTAAATAAAATACTAAAACTACTGCTACAGACAGCATTTTTTAATATATTTTTGGTATCAAGCTCGGCATTTTTAGTCCTTTGATGCATTTATTGTTCGGTTAGATTGGTTGACAGTGTTTATCAACTTTTCTGTTGGAGTCAACAACTTGCTTAAAAAATACTCGCTAATTGTAATGAAATAGCAATAAGTGTCATTTTGGGTTAATTCGAAATCACTGGGAGAGGCAGCGGCATAACGACAAAAACATCAAAATTAGACGCAAAAGGTTTATACGTAGAATGCGAGGTGATAGACGGCAACCGAATATGGATATGCCGGCACTACATGCTCCAGTGGACCTTAATAAGGTGAGTGTGCCTTAAGCAATTGCCTTATCTTGTTTTGTGAGTTAATTGTATGAAAATGCGTACGTCATCTACGCGCTTTTATAGTCACTGGAGGAGATGACACCCGAGGAGCGTATGAGGTGAGCGAAAAACTGGAGCAGAGCAAAGTACAACTGGGTCAGCTGGCTCAGCATTCTGTTGTTGTCATGGTCAAAATAAATGTAATCACTAATTATCGATTCGCCTTTGCAGAGCCGAACATCAGCTAATGCACGAGAAACACAAGGGTCACGAGGCCATGCATTCAGAAATGGCGCTAATACTCTTCATTACTCTTATAGTGGTGCAGATCATATTGATCGAATGGAAAAAACGTCACTACAAGTCATATTCCTTTATTACGCTACTTGCCATGTGGATTATACCGCTTATCATATCCTTTAGCTATGGCTGGGTACGCTTTATTGTTGTGTGGGCAATTTTCTCATGCATCACAGCGTTTGTGATACGGCGCGCTATCAGCAAACCCATACAGGGCTCCACGCCGCGTCTCGTTTACAAATGGTTTTATTTTATCTATAAACTAAGCTATGCCCTTGGAATCATTGGCTATGTCATCATTATGGCCACATTCCTTGGCTTAAATTTTGTGTTTGGGCAACCTCCGAATGCGTGGATGGATAGTGGTCTACTATGTACATTTTATGGACTCTATGTCGGCGTGCTGGGACGTGATATCTCAGAGATGTGCTCCGAGAAAATGGCGGTGCACATTGGCGTAGGTAACACTCGACTTTACCGACAAAGATATACTAATGTGTTTACTTTTGCTTTCTAGTACTATACGCCACAAGGCATTCCAACGCGTCATTTAGAAAACAACGTCTGCGCTGTCTGCGGAAATCAGTTATTGGTTAGCGAGAAAGAGGAGGGCATCATAGAGAACACTTATAAGCTTTCGTGCAATCATGTATTTCACGAATTCTGCATACGTGGCTGGTGCATTGTTGGCAAAAAACAAACCTGTCCATATTGCAAAGAAAAAGTTGATCTCAAGAAAATGTTCTGCAATCCGTAAGTGTGCTCTTGATAAACTTTTTAGCTACTTTACAATTATATTTTCTCCTTCCTTTATCACAATTTAGTTGGGAACGTCCACATGTGCTTTATGGCCGTCTACTAGACTGGATTAGATGGTTAGTGGCTTGGCAGCCGCTTATTTTCTTTTTAGTGCAGGGCATCAATTGGATGCTCGGCCTAGAATAGTCGTGAGTGCGTAACTGTAATCTAGTCATCGCATACAATCGATCGATCATTCGCATCGCATATGTATTGACCAACGAACATCCTTCTTAGATAATCTACTAAACTAATATATATTGTATACGTATACAAAGATATATGTAATTATTATTATGTCCATTTGTCCTTTTATATATTTTTCATTGAATGATTGTATTATTTTTAATTTTTGTTTTGCACTTGAACTGTTGTACAAGGAGAATGAAGTTATATTCGAGTTGAAAGAAACAAGAAAATATGAAAATATACAACAATTAGAACACTAGAAAAATATTTATATCAGCTATGATCCCATTTCCACTAGCTTTTGCGATTTCACACTCAAGTTTATCATGTTATCTTTGCGTCTTCTATTACAGAAATCAGAAAACGCAAAAGAAAGGGAAAATGGGAGCACGGCACATAATACTGATTCTACTAATGTTTCAATTAATACAGAACATTAAGTACATACATTGACTTAAAGATCTATAAACACTGTTTAGAATAAGCCTGATTAAACAAAAACCTACAATAACTATAAGGATATTGCATCTCGTTTAGAATTTTGGTATCTACAAATACAGTTGCACATAAACTGCTTATAATTTACCAGAATATTATTGAATATTTTAAATGAAATTTAATAATTGTTTATGCTGAAATATACAGCAAATCATGAAATGATACATTACTGTCCAGTTTGCCTTTTTATAGCATTCACACACAATGTGAAATGGTTTTATCAGTTTGTCTGAAAGTTTCTAACGCATTAAAGAAGGCATTGGAGACCCCATAAAGTATATACATACATATATTCTTGATCAGCTCGAAGAGACGAGTCGATCTAACTATATCTGAAAGTTGTTACACAGTTTTTAGGGATCAATTTTTAAGATATCCAGCTGAAACCCAGCAAGCAGCGAGACTTATTTGTATTTCAGTTAAAAAGAGTATCCATATTAATATGCCACGATTATTTTTTAGAGTAGTCCCCATAAAAAATTAATTAAGTTTTTTTCTTGTTATTACTAAAAATTTGATATGGTGGTTTTTTATGGACAGACGTTTCACACACATTTTATTGAGCGTGTCCCGTTAGAAGTAGCCCCTATAGAAGCCTCCCACTCTATATCTGATGTATGATTCTCAATTTCAGAGCTTCGCTTCAACTGAAGTTAACTTTTTTCTTGTTAGTATTGTCTTGGTTTTTGTAAAATAACAATTTCAGTATCAGTCTGAGATAAGCCATAAATAAACTAAAATTTGATTCGACATTGACGATTTCATGGGTATAATATATCAAATAAAAAGACGAACTAAAAACCAAGTAATGAAAGCCAACAAAAACTTTTGATATCAATTTTGTGATGAAAGATTAATATTTTGATTGTGTAGAAAAAATATTTGTAACAGGGTATATTGTTGAACTGTCAAAATACAAAGGAAGCATCGGAGACTCTATAAGGTATATATTCCTGATCCCACCATATGTCTGTCTAAGAGATAAGTTCCTCGTCTAGAAACGTCTTAGCCAAACTAAACTCAAGGTATAAACTAGTGCACTGCAAGAGTAAGTATAGCAGCGCCGATACCAGATACATTTGTATTCATAACGAGTATGATTACTAAGTCCATACTCGTTATGAATATGTCAGCATCGTTTTCCAAACGATGCAATACAAAATTAACATCGTGGCATCATTTGGAAAACGATGCAATGCCAAATTGACATCGTGGCAGCGTAACATCGTCGGATCGTTTACCAAAGTATTCGTTTTCCAAACGATGCAATGCGCACGATGTCAATTTGGCATTGCATCGTTTTCTAAACGATTTCATGATGCTAATTTGGTATTGGCATCGTTTGGAACACGTTGACACGAGTAATTATCGAATTTTTTTGTACTTGTGCAGGGCTCTAGGTACCGCACTGAAATACTTACTATAATTTTATAGTATATGTATTGATTCGAAATATTTATTATCTGTTCTGTCGACATTGCCGACAACCAGCATGACGGAAACGTGCAATATTGACTCCTGCGTCACCGTCAGCCTGGATAACGGAATCCTACATTATCGATCACCGATACAGACTGAAGAATAGTATGATCACTAACCATACAATATATACATAAATCATGGTACAATAATAATATGGTAAAGCCTTCGCCGCTGACTTAGGCATGTCAATATGAACGCGTAAGATAGAAAGAGAAGCTAGATTATCCATTTGAACGCGTAAGACAGTAAAAGAAGGAAATAATGTATTTATTTTATTGTTCTCTATAAGTTTTGAAAGAACAGTTATTCTCTTGAGTTTTTTTGCATTTGCTATGTTGTGGGAGTCATAAGTTATAAGTTTTGTAAATTGTATTTTAGTTCTCATCTACCTATCGTAATAAACGGTCATTGCTTTATGCAGACAAATTAAACGCGATATCGATTGCACCCCCTACCACCTTGATCTTACATTTTGGCGTCCAACAGTTGGGCTGTGCAAGTCGTGCTTAATTTATTTCGTTATTATCATTTAATTCGCATAAGCATAAAGTAAATCGTCGCGAAACTCAAGTTTTGGTACAAATTACATAAATTGTTGTTGCTTAAAACTAAGCAAAATTCTTCGAAGTTCGGTTACCGCTACTCATCATCATTGTTGTTGTTGGCACATAAGGTGATCTCCTTCATTTCAAGGGATGCCTTTATTGCTCCCGACAGGTGCAGCAGTGCGGTGTCAGTCGATTTTCGCACCCTGTATGCATGTTGGTCTCCGATGCAATACTGTTCCTCGAATGTGCTTATCTATCACTTTCACCATCGTTTTATTACATAAACGATGTTAAGCTGATAGGTCAGAATGCTTTGGGTAGGGTTGCATCCTTTTTCCCCACCTTAGGGATAACGAGAACCCTGGCCCTTCTAAAAGGGGTTGGGATATGACCTAGTGCCAGACTACTGGTCATGATCTTCTGCAGTTTTGGGAGTAATTCTGTTACCCCGTTCAGTAGTAGTGCTGGAAATATTCCATCTACTCCCGGTGATTTGAAGGGTTTAAAGGTAGATATGGCCCACCTTAGTTTTTCTTCACTTATCACAGGCTATTCGATCTAACATGCGCCTCCTCTTGCTGGAGTATTCCACATGAACCACCTGGGAAATGGGTATCCAGAGGTAGCTGTATTCTTTGTTCTTTCCGTATAGGAGTGCAGCTGCAGCCACTCCACGGTGTGCTCATCCGCATAATCCACCAGGAGCATCCCTGGCCGAAAATGCACGGCGTCAAATTTTATATTGTGCGACCAGCCTTTTGCCACCTCGCACAGGATAGCGTCTTCCCTGTCCGTCAGCTTATCTGGTGTCAGCATTATCTGAGGATAGTCCTCAGATAATACTGCCACCTTCGTGGACTTCACTACGGTGGCGTAGCTGGCTGCTTGTTGGTTGTTCTCTACAACGAGCTGTCTCCTGCCGGAGCTTTCTTTCCTGGCTGCCATCGCTGCCGCCGCTGAGGTCGATGGTAAGTCATCGCCCTCTGTACTTGTAAATTCCGTCCTGCTACGTTTTCCTGCCTCGTGGTCCGGAGGGATGAGTGTCCTGTTCGCTCGCTTGCTGGCCGGCTGTTGTAGCTTCACAACAGTCTTGTGGCTCTGCGCTTTCTCCAGAACCCTTTCCGGCGTCAGTCCCTGTTCGAGGTACCTTATGTACCACTTGACGCCCGCTCCACATAATAACCGGTGCTTCGGGTCATCCTCACCTCCTGGCTGTCCTGGTGGTGGTAAGAGCGGCTTCATATCCAGCGTCGTATTCCAACTCTGCTGAGATGTCTTGGTGGCTGCACCAAAACGTTTACCTCGAGCTTGAGAACGTTCGGCAATGGTAGTCATTGTCGTTTTTCTTTCCGCTCTCGGTCGATTCGCCACTGTTGGCCTTTCAGCACTGTGACGCTGCTGTATACCTGGTCTTGCATGAATAGGTCTGTCTGAAGTAGCAGCCGGCGTACGGATACGTTCACGTACCGCTATTGACGACCCTCGTCCAACCGTTGCTCTTCAAGCTGCGTTGCAGCTTGTGTCGCGGTGCAGTCCCGCGGTAGTTTAAAGTGTTTGTTTTTGGGTTCATACTTGGACCCACGATTCGCGGAAACGAAGTGTCCATCTGTGCAGAGATCCGCCATACACAGATAAAGTCACAGTTCCTCTCCGAGGCGACCAGTTATCGGAGCTACACCGTTAGTGACTGAGTTATTTTTAAACAGGGCCCGTAGTCAGACTGATCATCGACACGGTATGCATGACATCTTGATCCGGCCCTGTAAGCATTTTATCGACTATGCCTAGTTCTAGGAGGTGATGGGGTGTTAAGATGGAGTAGCAGTGGAGAGTAGGGTGTGGCAGTCACACGCCGCTCAAATTTGCCATATTCCGAAGAATACGTTATCAGGAAACACCACGTGGAGGGCCTCTCATTAGAGAAAGGGTGCTTAGGTCTTATGACAGGAGGCAGCACCTATAAGTCGACTTGAAGTGTATGCGATATGGGACAGTAAAACAGCACAGTTGCACTGCGCAAGAGCTCGAGTGATGGAACCATAGCCCGTATTATCAAAAGCACCCTCAACATCAAGAAAAGCTCCTAGCGCTACTTCTTTCGAACGAAAGGTTCTTTCGATTATACCGACCAGATTATGAAGTGCGCATACCGTTGATTTACCCTTCATATAGGCAAATTGGTGTTCATGAAGCTGGTGTGAAATGTTGAGTGATTGCCTAATGTGGTAATTAATAAGACGTTCAATTGTCTTGAAAAGGAAGGAGGTACGACTGATAGGTCTATAAGATTTGGCCAGTTCCTTGGGTCTATTACCCTGCTTTGGGATAAAGACGACGGACACCTTCCTCCATGACGGAGGTATATAACCCAAGTTGAGACTGGCCCTAATGAGAAGTAGTAAAGGGTCGATCAAGACATCTAAGCAGTTCTGCAGCAGAGCCGGAAAGATGCCATCTCCCCCTGGGGACTTAAAAGGCTGAGAGGACATGATCGTCCATCGAACTTTTTCCTTGTCAAGAATGACGCCAGATAGGGTGCAATTCCGTCGTTTTATTATATATCTGTCTATAATGGGAGAGTTCAACGATGTTTGTTGAAGTATAGACCCAGGAAAGTGTACTTGAAGCAGGTGTTCAAGTGTTTCCTGTCGGCTATTGGTATAAAGACCGTTCTCTTTCTTTAAGAGTCCATGTCATTGTGTCTGTCCTTTAAGATAACCTTATTGAGACGGG
The DNA here is from genome assembly GCA_035044765.1 of Leucophenga montana. Classification (NCBI taxonomy): domain Eukaryota; kingdom Metazoa; phylum Arthropoda; class Insecta; order Diptera; family Drosophilidae; genus Leucophenga; species Leucophenga montana. Next base: position 113,590 of record JAWNNQ010001701.1, read on the forward strand.
CTGCTTCACAGTACCTTCTCGAGGATTCACTCTTGGACTGACATATAAGCTTGTTATATTCGGTTAGGGATGATTTATATTCCTCCCACCTACCAAATTTTTTCGCACGGTTGAAAAGCTTCCTGACCGTTCGTCGCATGGCAGCTAACTTATCAGTCCACCATGGAACCTTCTGTTTCATGTGAACTGAACGTGTAGCTGTGCTATCGTGGTACGAGCTCAGTAGAATCTCGTTTAGCAGGACCGCGGCCAGCTCCAGCTCACAAGTTGAGCTAATGCTGCACAGGACTCCGCCAACCTTTGATGCTACGAGCTGGTTGTACGATTACCAGTTTGTCTTCCTAGGAAGGTTGGGCTTAGAGAGGATATCGGAGGCCCCTGTAATTTCGAAGCGAATATCTTGGTGGTCTGAGAGAGAAACTTTGTTTGAAACTCGCCAGTTCCAAACGAGGTTTGTGGCCCCTCTACTAGTTAGAGTGAGGTCTAGAACCTCTTTTCTAACTGCTGTTATAAATGTCGGTTTACAACCTATATTTGCAATGTCGAGCTGGGATATTATTAAGTAATTTAAAATCTCTGTAGTTGGTATCATTGCTGCGCCAAAAGATGTGATGTGCATTAGCATCACATCCAACAGTGCTCCACTAGCCGCTGCACTTCAAGTGGTGGTTTGTTTTGTTCATCCCCTGGGAAGAAGGCTGAGGCCAGAACAATTTCCTGGGTGCCTACTCCTGTGGAAATATCCACTAACACAGCTGTTAAATCCCTGGAAATAAAGTTTGTTTGTGAAAATGAATTGACCTTTTTGTCAATTAAAATTGTCGTACGGGGCAGTTCTGCAGAGTGGACGTAGATTAACTTACCAGTTTTGCAGTTAAACCCACGAATTTCGCCATACCCCACCCAAGGCTCTTGGATTAGAGCGAGGGTCTCCTCCTTCTCGGCGAATAGACTGCACACTGTGGCCGTTGCCCCTTTGGCGTGGTGCAGGTTCGCCTGGAGCACCCCGAGTCCCTCTAGGTGAGGGTGCCTGTTTTGGCGTCGCCTTCCTCGTTAGGCGAGATGCCGGTGAGGACGTTGCTGTAGGCTGCTCGGTCAGCCTTTTGGAAGGTCCTTCCATTATAAAAGTTTTTCCCGTGCCATCAAGAGCGTCTAAATAAATATTTTCCATTCATTTTTGTTTATTGATGACATTATTATATCGACAACAATTTTTTGTTTATTATTCAAACGACACTCATTTTGGTTGAACTGTATAAGTCGAGAATAATAGTAATTTGTGTCTCGTGACTACTCCTTATTGGTTGTTGTATCTTTGATTAACAGTATAAAAAGACAAACATCTTTTATAGATTTGCGTGAGGGTCAGTCCTAAGTCCAACAGGTGGATCACATGTAGCACAATTTTAGTGCACGTGCCAACTATAACCTCCAGAGTGGTGACCCTTGATCATGACTTTGCTGATGGCTTGGCTGACTTAGTTGGGAAAGGGAAAGCAATTTCCCTTCAAGGTTGGATAAAATCCTACAGCTTCCAACTGGTGCGGTTATCACAATAAAGCTATGTATATCCAATTTAGAGGAAAGAAATCCCCAAAACCAAGGTGGTACAGCATATGCATATGGGCAAAAACCTCCGAGATAGGAAGTGGGCACCATACGGTGCATCATTGCACCATTGTGCAGTATCTTCGCCGAGAGCGAGACTGGCTCTCTAATCTAATCGAAAATTCGTGGACTTAACTGTGAAACTGGTAAGTTAATGTACGACCACTCTGCAGAGCTGCCTTGTACGGCAATTCTAATTGACAAAAAAGGTAACAGCTGTGATGTTGGATATCTCCACAGGAGTAGGCACCCAAGATATCCCCACAGGAGTAGGCACCAAAGGTACCCACATCTGCCTGATGTGGGTACCTTTGTAACTACTTAATAAGATCCCAACTCGAAACCGCAAATATAGGTAGTAAGCCTATCTACATAAAAGAAATTAGACAAGAGGTTCAAGACTTCTAACTAGTAGAAGGGCCACGAACCTTATATTAAATTGGGGAGTTTCAAACGAAGTCTCTCTCTCAGACCACCAGCATATTCGCTTCGACACACCAAGGGCCTCAGATATCCTCTCTAAGGTCTACCTTCCTAGGAAGACAAACTGGCAATCGTACAACAAGATCGTAGCATCTAAAGTTGGCGGATATTTTACTGAGCTCGTACTACGATAGCATGTCTACACGTTCAGTCCACATGTAACAGAAGGTTCCATGGCGGACTGCTAAGTTAGCCGCCATGCGACTAACGGTTAGGAAGCTTTTCAATCAAGAGAAAATATTCGGTAGGTGGGAGGAATATACATCATCCCTAACCGAATATAATAAACGTATACGCCAGTTCAAGCGTGAATCGTGGAAAGTGTACTATGATGGTTTGCGAACGCTAGCGGAAGCAGCCCGTCTCCATATGGTAATCACAAAGGACAGGTACAATGACATCGGAAAGAAAACGGTCTTTATACCAATAATGGGTAGGAAACACTTGAACACCTGTTTTCCTGTATCTATACTTCAACAATCATCGTTGAATTTTCCCATTATAGATAAATGTACAATAAACAGACGGAATTGGACCTTACCTGGCGTCATTCTTGATAAGGACAAAGTTCTATCGGCGATCATGTCCTTTCAACCTTTCAAGTCCCCGGGGTGAGATGGCATCTTTCCGGCCCTGCTTCAGAGCTTAGATGTCCTAATCTAAGCAGGGTAATAGACCCATGGAACTGGCTAAATCTTACAGACCTAGTCTTACTTCCTTCTTTCTCAAGACAATTCAACGTCATATTGACTGCAACATTAGGCAATCAATCAACCTGGTCGGTGAAATTGAAAATACCTTTCGATCAAAAGACATAGCGCTAGGTACTTTTCTTGATGTTGAAGGTGATTTTGATAACACAGGCTATGGCTCCATCACCCGAGAACTTGCGCAGAGAGGTATGGATAACCTCACCATTGCCTGGGTTGAAGCCATGTTATCTAGTGTCCATCCAAAACTCTCTATTGGGATTTTACAATGAGAGTTTTGGATGGACACTAGATAACTAGATTTCCAAGTTCTTGGGGTCACCCTTGACAAAAGACTAAATTGGAATATTCATCTCAAAAATATCCTCAACAGGGCAACAATGGCCTTATGAACATGCAAATGCCTGTTTTGCATAACGTGGGGCCTCCCGCCAAAAATTAGCCTATGTATCTATAGTTCAATGGTGAGACCTATAGTAACATACGCAATAATAACATGTGCAATAAGGCAGTGCGACAAATTGAAACGGCTTACTTGCCTGAGCATGTCAGGTGACATGCGAACATGTCCCACATGGAGGCGATCATCGGTCTACCTCCGCTGCACATTTTTATTCAATCCTCAGCAGAGGATTGAGACTTCAGACAGTCGGACGCTAAATGAACTGGGTCACTCTAGTATCCTTAAATTCATCACTGGCATCGAAATCTGCAACGTTTCAGATTGTTTGAACACGGAACTGCATTTCGACAGACGCTTCTCAATTTTCGATCGCTTCTCAGTCGCTCAAACTGGGAGGAGGGCAGCCCTGGTACTGGACCATCTACGATCAACTGGTTGATGGTATACTTACCGATACGGTGCGGGTGTCTTCGGACCCAACACCAGGATCTCTATTGCCATTACATTACATTAGTTACATAATAAACTACATAAATAAATCCAACAGAGGAGTTTCTCAGAGTCTCAGGCATGCAATGCAAGAAATAAATGAGGGCAACTTTTCCGTCAAGCAAACATTTCAGTACATTGACAACAAGTTTGTCCATGGTACTGAGATATCTGCTCAAGAAGCTGCTTATAATATTCTTAGCCTACACCTCTCTGAAGCAAGCCACGGAGAAATATTTATTAATTCTTCGCATCCTGATCAAAGGGTTAGGATGATTAAATCTAAACGTCAATTGGAATTACTTCCACCAACTTCCACTAATATTTGTTGGACCATTATATTCAGAGACATAATGCATTAGAAGATGATTTTGCTTTGTTTCGTTTGCAGCTTATTAAAAGTTCATTAAATATGTCCATCAAACAACCAAGAAAGACTTTAATGAAATAGATGACGAAAATGAGGAAAGTGAAGGCAGAAAATATAGGTTAAAGGAAAATTCAGGTTCAATTCTAAAAAGAAAACAGAGATGGAAACATTTTAGTGCAGAGACCCATAGATCAGATTGTTTTAGGAAAATGAAGATGTTGTTCCTTCCATGACGTATATAAATCACGATTGAGAAAAAGAGGAAGAAGTTCGATCAGATTGAAGAGCGTGAGTTGGAGCAGATACTCCAAGTATTGCAACTTGATCAAAACATTCAAGATCAAGTTGAGGAAGTTCAAACCACTCCGTTTTTGGATGACGAACTCAAAGCTCTTGCCATTCCAGAAGTTGGTGCTTATGTTTTCGAACGTAATACTGATTATAGGGATTCAGAAGATGAGATTCGCCTTATTAAATTACCCTCCTTATTTCCAATGGTTTACTCTCTTAATCTAAAGGAGCGCCAATATTACGCTCATGTTATGCATAATGTCAAAACTAAGCAAACATTCAATGAATACGTTAGAGATGGTGTGGGAGTAAGAAAAAGTCGACTAATTTCGAGTTACTCTCCACTTAATATTTGCACTGCCGGTCAATCAATCTTCGACCTAATCATTATTGGTGAAATTTTGATGGTCGGTTCCAAAACGTTTTCATATTTGGATGCTCAGCTCAATCAAATTTTTAAAAATACTGAATATTTTGAAGTTGTATAAATAAATGTTTATGGCGATCTTAAAAAGCTCGCTCCGGTTGGTGACAGATAGATTTTTTTTTTTTGGCAAACGGAAGTGATCCATATAGCGTCATTACTGGCACCTCTCGTTGGGATTCGTTCACATTTTTCGAGCTAACTGAAATAATGCGCCAGAGTGAGTACACTAGTTTTGCAATTGCATTAAATAACATGTTTGGAGGTAAAATGGCTGCAGAAGTTGTTCAAACAACGTGACGCTATTCATCTTTTTTATTCAAATGCTGAAGCTGTCCAATACAAGGCCATGAAACTTGCCCATATTGAAACAGAAGGTTTCAGTTCAACTGCAAAAGACAATTTTAAAGCACACTCTTGATCTGAACGCAGTAAATACCGTATTTTAAATGCTATAAAAGACTTTAAAGTTGCTGAAACACAAGATCTTTGCTATAAACTTCTATTGAAGGCAACGGCAAAATATATGGTGACCCTCCTCGTCATACCAATGGTTCACCAATGACCTCCTTGGCAGCCGTATCCATGAAGTAAGAGATAAGTCACCACTGCTCACTTATATCTTCAGAAGCCGGAGAGGACTCATGGAACAGTTGGGAGAGTCTGGCTAAAAAGGCGGTCTGTTGTGATTACAACTTTCCGACGTCTAGCGTTGATTGTTGGGACATGCGGCATGCACAATGCTGAGCCTAGTGCGTACCTTGGCTGCCACAAGGTAGTGGTCCGAGTCGATGTTGGTACCTCATACTGTTCGCACATCCAACACACTTGATGCGTGCTTTCGGTCGATCACAACATGATCAATTTGGTTGCGTGTATTTTCATCGGGACTGTGCCAAGTACCCTTGTGTAAGTTAACCCGAAGTGCAGTTAGTTCATCGCACTGTTGCCAAATATGCCCAACACTGCAGCACTGGCGGATTACACGAGAATCGAATGACACCAGAGTGCAACAAACGTTCACCAATCTTCTGGCTAAACAGAACTAATAGAAATTAAAAAAACATCGATAAACAACAGAAAAGTCTCGTAGCCGAGAGCTTAAACAAAGGCATAAACCAAATTAATATTATATCACCAAAGCGGCTTAAGGGAAGCGGCGACAGGAAAGAAGTGGGCACAAAGATCCGAAGGTGCCAGCAGGCAACAGTGCAACCCAACTTAACATAAGCTTTTAATTACAATATTGAACCTGTATGTAGAGCGCATTTTTATTTTCATACATTAAAGAGACGAATAAAAATAAAACTCAAGCTGTATATTCTTTATTGTTGCCAGTGAGAACAATAAATATAATTACTTCAATTTAAATTTGTTTTTTTCTTCTTAACTTGTTTCAATTGCGCGATTGTTTTGTAACTCGTAAATCTGTTATGAGCAATAACGAGAGAAGCTTCGTAACATTAATCTATCTACCAGAATGGCCGCTAGTGAGCAAATTAAGCAGATGAAGAAGAAGAACCCCCATTTTTCAAAGCGTCAGGGCTTTGGAAATCAGACACCTCAACCACAGCCGCCACAGGACCAATATACACTAGCAGTTCATCTCGGTTGGGGCAGCCCACTATGGTAAACAATGGTGGCTTTTACAACCAACAACTCAGTATGGCCAAGGCCAATACTATACTCAAAACGAAAAACGACCCTAACAAAGGATAAACTATACGATCCAGGAAAATATACCATCAGCTCAGTCTGACCAAGACTACAAATCGATGGCTAATTCAGAGGAATCAGACATCGAAACATCCTATGAGTCTGAACAGATTAATTTTTTAGGGAAAAATCCCTGCTCCCACACCTAGAGAGGACTATCGCAGGGAAACAATTAAATTATTAATTGATACAGTGGCATCCAAAAACTACATTAAGCCCTTTAAGGAACTAAAACATATAGTTCCGGTGCAACAACCGTTCTTAGTGAAGTCGCTTCACAGCTTCAATAATGTTAATCATAAGTGTCTCATCAATCTGTTTGATGTCAATACGACATTTTTTATCCTCCCATCCCTCACCACATTCGACGGAATAATTGGCCTCGATCTGCAAACGCAGACGAACGCTACACTAGATTTTATGAATTAAAAATTTTTTACAAAAACAGGTTCAGAAGAACTTAAATTTTACACCTGTGCAAACGTCAATTTCACACAAATAGAACACATAGAAGTACCGCACGTGTAACGTGGCAGATAAATTTAAAGAAATGATGGTAAAGCTGAATGGAGTTGTTGCAAACTCTAATGAATCATTACCATACAATACAAACGTTATTGCCACCATCCGCACAGAAAATAATGATCCGGTCCATTCAAAACTATACCCATACCCAATGGGCGTGACCGATTTCGTTAATTCTGAGATCAAGGACCTACTGCGTAATGGCATAATTAGGCCCTCACGATCACCGTACAACAACCCTATCTGAGTTGTTGATTAAAAAGGAAGCAAGGAAGGAAATATTAAAAAGCGACTCGTCATAGACTATCGAAAATTAAATTTAAAAGCTATAGATGATAAGTACCCCATTCCAGACGTTACACTCATTTTAACAAACCTAGGTAAGGCTAAATATTTTACTACTCTTGACCTCAAGTCAGGCTTTCACCAGATAACTCTGGCGGAGCGGGACAGAGAAAAAACAGCTTTATGCTATGCTACGTTTACGTCAACGACGTAATAATTTTCTCGGAGAACGAAGAGGACCATGTTACCCACATTACATGGGTCCTATCAAAACTTTATGAAGCTAGTATGAGGGTTTCCAGGGAAAAGTCACACTTTTTTAAGGAAAGTGTCGAATACCTTGGATTTGTCGCATCAAGAAGCGGCATAAAAACGAGCCCAGATAAGGTAGATGCAATCCTTAATTTTGAGCAACCTACAACGCTGTTTAACGTTAGCTAGCTACTATAGGTGTTTCATTAAAGAATTTCGCATCCATAGCCAAGCCTTTAACCGATATCCTTAAGGGAGATATCGGCAAAACAAGCGCTTCTCAATCAAAGAAAATCTCAATAAAGTTTAATGACGAACAATTTCAAACCTTCGATAAGTTAAGAAGGATACGCAACAAACGAACGCGAGTTGCTAGCAATTATGTGGGCACTACAAAAACTGAGAAATTACGATCCCCAAGATGGGGTTAACAACCAACATTGGCAGCCATCCAGCACGAACTTGTTGAAAGCTTTCCGGCAACAAAGCTCTGGCATTCTAAGACTATGGTATCGGACATTTTCGACAAGAATGAACAAAAAGAGTTAGTAATATCCGAACATAATCGCGCACATAGGACAGCTCAGGAAAACGTTAAACAGATTCTATACGATTACTATTTTCCCAAGATGGCAAAAATAGCAGCCGAAGTAGTCCAAAATTGTAAAATTTGCACAAAAGCCAAATATGGGTACAACTCCGATACCATGTTATACGGGAGAAAGACTTCAAGTGGATATTTTCTCTACCGACAGAAAGTATTTTCTAACATGCGTAAATAAGTTTTCTAAATTTGCAGTAGTTCAAAGTATACCCACTCGAACAATCATTGATCTTAAGCCCGCACTTATAAATGTCCTTAATGTTTTTCCCCAAAAGAAGAACCATTTATTGCGATAACGAACCCTCTTTAATATCAGAAACAATAACGTCCTTTTTAAAGAACCAATTTGGAGTCGAGATGGAAAACGCTCCACCCCTCCACAGTACATCCAATGGACAAGTCGAACGATTTCATAGTACACTGTCGGATATCGCAAGGTGCCTTAAACTTGAAAAGGGTATATTAGCTACAGTCGATCTAATACTATTAGCAACAGCCGAGTATAACCGGTTCATTCATTCCGTGACTGATAAAAAAACCCATAGGCAATGTGCACTCCGCACCTCCAGAGTTGAAAGATCAGATTCTAAATATAATTAAAAGAATCCAAGAAGTTCGGTTAGAACGGAATAATGCCTCCAGACAAAACAGGGTCTTTCAGGTAGGAGAACGGGTATTGGTAAAAAGTAATAAAAGACTAGGAAATAAACGAGCACCTTTATACGACGAACAAAAGATAGAAGCTGACCTTGGAACTACCGTTCTTATTAATGGGAAGGGTGGTCCATAAGGACAATCTCCGTTAAAAAATATTATAATACATTAAGACAAGATATCAATTAAAAAGATAAAAAATATATTAAAAAAGGTTTTCGGTTATATAGTTGTAATTTCAGTGTCTTTTTTTCGTAGAATTGTAACACTGGTACTTTGGACTCAGTATTCCTATAATGGACGGAACAGTTAACATTTGGAAAGACTACGACACTCTACGCACTTAACAGCTTACTACGTGATAACAGACGAGACCAAAGGACTGATGACCCACTTCCATCAATCGCACATGAGGAAGTTACTGGACTCTGACATGATACAAGTAAGGACATTACTAGAAGCGCTTAGTATTCACCATAGACACGCAAGAAGTAATCATTTTTTGGGAACCGCTTTGAAAATTGTAGCCGGAACTCCGGACTTTAACGATTTTTAAAATCTAAAATTTAAACAACAGGAATTGGTATCCGCTGAGAATCAGTAAATTATTATAAATACAAAGAATCAAGAACAAATTAACAGAAACATTCAATGAAATTTTAAAAAACGCAAAAGAGAAAAAAATAGATACTGGCCATTTATTCGAAGTACTATTGGGAAGAAATAGAATACTGATTTTGGAATTAGAAAACTTAATGTTAACAAAAACACTTGCTAAGATAAAAATGGTCATAAAAATGGTTACCCAGGGGATACGTGTCCTAACGGACGTGTGTGAGCTGCTTGGGCCAATTTCAAAATAATCGTAATTTGACCGCTCCCAAGAGAATGGCCAAATACTTTCCACTTCTGCAAACGACCCCATCCCCATCTTTTTAATAAAGCCAATTTTCAGTTTGAAATTAGAAGCTCTTCAAAGTTCTGTACCTTTAAGAAAAGTTGAACGCTCAAAATTTTTATTACTACATATTTTTGAAAAATCATAACTTTGGTTCATATCCATGGATTTTGTTCGTATATATGTCACACTCGTTACGCAAAAAATAAAAAATTGGTAAAAAACGAATTCATTTTTTCCCATTTTTAAAGTAATTTATATTAAAAATCCGATGACTTGAAGTCATAACTTTCAAACTATTCAACCGAATTTAAAAACTGAAAAACTGATTAGAAACTCATACAGCCGTGCTCCCATTTTCTCTTACTTCTCCGGTTTGCAATTTCACACGTAAGTTTATCGTGTGACCTTCAAATCTTATTTCCAAAAAAAAAAAAATCCTCCGCTGAAAGTGAAATGAAATGTAAAGGAATTTGATTGAACCTTTACTGAAATCGCAAAAGTAAGTGAAAATGAAGACCACGGTCGCTTCTAACTTGAGATATAGCTAAAACAGGGAATCTACTTAAAAAAATAATTCAATTCGTACCACGAAAATGCTTACATTCAAAAATATTTTAAGGCTATTTTCTAATTCAGTAGACCAAAATGTTTTATCCGTCTAATGAATATTTTGGCTGTAGACTAATGCTTTTATTGTGAACAGATTTTTCGCGGAGCACGCCAAAAAGAGTTGTCCGTACAAAAATCCAAAAGTGGGTGGTGGATTTGATGGGGGGCTACCACTAAATGTAGGGAGATCAAAACCACTGATACGAGTATATATGCAAAGCGCTCGTAAAGTCACCATATTAAATTTCAAGTTGATTTTTCCAGTAATAAAAAAATCTTTCTCATTTAACTCAGTTTCTACTGATTCTACAGAATGGTTTGCTTCTTTATATACAAATAAAGTAAACTATAGCTATTTTCTAAGTTAATTTCTGCGATTTTTTTATTTAATAATCGTCCCCAAATTGTGTCCGTTTTCACTGAAAAATGTCCCTGAATTTGAGCAAATGTCTCCGAATTTTTGGTCGAATGGCCATGGATGCCGCAAAAGTGAGATGGTCATAAATAAATCATGATTTATTAAAAAAAGTATCGGTCACTTACTTTTGGGACACCCTTACAAACATTCAACAGTCATTCACTTCTGCAAAACAATTTATATGTACATATGTACTGAGCTATCACTTCTTTGATAAAGTCGATGTGGAACCAACTAACGAAAGTTCGTGACGTCATCCACGCCTTTGGCTAATGATCATAAACCAACGGGCTTTTAAATCTCTATTGAGTTATCTATTATATATTACTGAGTTACTTTATGCGGCCCATCTGCAATTGTACGAACCATGAATGACACACGATCTTTGTGTATTTTTCGACCGAGCGCTGTTTTTCGCACTCCGTAACACACGTTGTATTGGGAAGCAATAGAAAGAAAATACCGAAGCTTCCACCCATTAGAGGCCACCATATCGAGTTTCAAGTTAATAATGACTGTAATGAACAAGTTCCAACCGCACCAACCCCTAATTAAGGGAAGTGATTGCCTTCTCACAATTTGCTCAAGATGGCGACTCTGTACCTTACCTAGGGGAAACGAATTCAAACGGACGTTTGTGAGCTGCCAAGAGAACCGCCAAATAGTTTCCACTTCTGCAAACGACAGCATATGATAGTCTATGCATCCATTATTGAAGGATTTTGGCTTTCATACAGACGACGAGACGTACATTTCTATTTCAACTCGACTTTTAATGGCAATCAAGAATATGTATGAGGTCAGCTAGGCCTCCTTTTGTCTGTTACAATTTCACTAGTTATTATTCTTGCTATGAAAAATATCCATACCGATTTTCAAACCAATATCAGAAATATGTTTCGTTCAAAAGCGTTACACACATTGTGACTAAAATATAATACTATTCAATCACTTTGTGAATTTCTTTTTTTCATATTAGGAGGGTGACATTAAATTCTGCCAATCGTTTTGGCAAAACCTAATCTCTTCAATCGCCTTAAAAGCCTGGCGGGGAGTAAGCGTCTCGCAAGCACACTGCGATGTCTAATCAGTCTATCACTGTATCTTCTAGTGTGCCTTCCAATGTGCTCCTCAACTGTATGCAGATTCAGGTCACGATGAAGGGTGGAGTCTCGTACATACCAGGGGCAGTCCGTAATTCGTCGCACGGCTCGATTCTTTAGCAGCTATCCCCCAAATTTGCACACCGTAGAGCCAAATCAGGGCAACACACTGTACATAAACTGCTCTTTTGGCTCTAAGTGACATGGTGCTTCTTCGGTTGATCAGCCACCGCAATTGTTGCATTCTTTGGTCACATTTTCCGGCCGTAGCTTGCAAGTGGGGGCCAAAAGTTATGCGCTTGTCAAGGGTGATGCCGAGATATCTTGCCTGCGTTGGTTGCTCCAGAGTTACGCCTTCCAATTGTATACGTGGAGTGTGGTCTATAAGTGTCTTCAGAGTGAAGCAGGGATTGATGGTTTTCTGTGGGTTGACCTTCAGATTCCATCTCCTGCACCAATCAGCCAATGTGTTAAGGTACTCCTGGAGTCCATCTGCTACCTTAGTGGGGCATTTGGAGCTGTAGAGCAGTGCAATATCGTCCGCGTATTTAGCAAGAAGAGCCTTCCTGGGAACCTCAGTATGGTGCTCGCTAGGGCAGGGTAGATCTGCAGAATATATTGAGTAGAGCAACGGGCTAAGGACGCTGCCCTGTGGAACTCCGGCTCTCATAAAGCAAGGAGTCGAAAAGGTGTTCCTGACCCTGACCATAAACTGACGTCCTTCTAAGTATGCTCCTAGGACACCGTAGTAAGGTGCTGGGAACAACTTTTTAATTTTGCTCAGTAGACCGGCATGCCAAACTCTATCGAATGAATTGCAGTATTCTAGGTCATCAAAGGCCTGTAGGATGTGCTTTCCTAATCTGTGGACCTGCTCCACGGTGCCGTTTCCCTCAAGAAACTGTGGGAATAGAACGCTACATGCTACAACACCTATGGATTGTGATTTGAAAGAAAAACATTTTTTTTGTTGTTGTTTAAAAAATATATATATATCTCTAATTTCCATTTTCAATTTTCTCATGTACAAATATCTGTAATCTGTAAAGTGCTTATGTACAAATGTACTGCAGTTTGTTATAGGTTGCGCATTCTATACAATTATATACACAATGATATTGGCATTCGATTCACCACATGTTTTTTCCTTCATATCTTTGCTTGCTTTTGTAAATGAGTTTAAACTGTGGTGGATTGTGAACTAAATCTTTATATAATAATTTTATACAAAACGCTTGTGGGCATGTGTGCAATTCTAACTATAAAACTGGTTAAGGCTAAATCGAGAGCATATAACACAATGATTTATAAAAATTAATAACACAATTTATACACAATTAAAAATAGCAAGCGTAAAACATGCAAAAATAAAAACTGCATAAGTAAACGATCTGTATGTTATCTAGTTCTCAATAATAATAAAACTTTGCGACTGAATCTTCTAACTAAAAAGTACATTAGATGCATTTAGATGGATTCAATAACTAGATGCGCCAATCATCTTGCGTATTTGCTCAAAAGATAACCAAAATGTTAAGGACCACGGCGCCATGCGTATCCAGCATGGCAAGAAGCCTTTGTAGAGCGCAGCGAGGCCTTCCTTGGCCACAGTCTGACGTAGACAATCGATAGAGCCGCGATAAAGCAACCCCCTAGTGAAAGTGAAAGAAAAACAATTAGTGTTTGCGTTTATCTAATCGCTGCTGCTGCTTGATAGCGCTGAAGAAACAACGTTGAACAGGCCGTCACATACATGCCCTTATCGTTGGTGGGTTGATTCATGATGCGTGTTTTGACCACATCAGCCGGCGTGCCCATAATAGCAGCAACAAAACCGGCACAAATTGAAGCGAGCACATGAACAGTATGGCAGTCGGGCATATTAAGACGATTCATAATCATATGCTTGATAGTGTCGTAGGTGGTGAGATCACCTGGAAACGAAACACTTTTATATAAAAATATAAATTTTGTATAAAATGCTTGATACATACCCAAATTTACCAGCGCAGCACGCTGTACATTCGGTATGCTTCCCTTCCATAGACCTTTTACTCCGCCGCGATTTACAATCTCTCGAAACGCGTGAGCTGCGCTGGTCACTCGTGGAGCTTCACCCATGACACGTCGTTTACCCTCCATTTGTATTTGTACTTTGACTAGATCTGCTGGCGAAGCAAGCCATTGTGCTACCGCGCCCGCTGTAACACCGCATATTGCTGATTTCCATATAGGCAATGGATGATCGAGACTACCACCGCTTTGACCAAATTCTTTGCGCAACAGATCGTAGCTACAAATGCGCACACCACTATAGATGTAATGGGGGGAGGAAATATGATATTAATCGTGAGACACAATTTATTATATTTCAGTTCAGCTTGACTGCGCCCACCCACCTATACACAACGTGTCTGTAAAGCGCTGGCGTCACGCCCTGCCACAATTTGAGTGTGCCTTCCTCTCGAACAATGCCAACGGCGGTGGCCATCATGCCGCGATATTGCATCTATATATGTGTATGTGTGTGTGTGTGTGTGTGTGTGTGTGTTTATAGTAGTATTTTTTTCGTTTTGAGATTTTACATATGCATTATATATCGGTATATAAATGTACAACAATATCATCATCATCAATTTCTTTCTACGTAAGGATTTGAAATAGACAGACAGACAAACAAACATTCAGACGAACATTACAAATAATACAAGAAAAAAAATTATTATTAGTTTTTGAAGTCAGATGCAAATTATTCAGGATGATTGTGTTATAGCGATAATAAGCATGCATAGAACGGTAAAAATATCGAGCAAAACAATGATGTTACGAGAATTTGAAAGTTATGAAGTAATAATGAATTCACGACTGCGAGATACCATGCCCCCCTCATTATGTAGACTTTGCCGACTATGAATATTATATATATGTATATGTATATATATACAAGTTTATATAAAAAAATAAATATATTAAAAGAAAAAAGAAAAAATGAAATACTGTAAATAAAAATTGTATCATAAGTAATAAAAACAAAAACAAGAAAAAACGTTAACTTCGGTTGAACCGAAGCTCTAATACCATTCACACGAAATTTTAAATCGTATTTAAAAACATAACCGTGGGTGGGTTTATATAGGGGCTACATGCCCACTTGTATTTGTGTTTGAAGGCGACCGTCCACAAGAAGCTAATATAACGAGTTTCAAGTTTGTATTGGTTTAACTGAAGCAGTTTTTTATACAAATGCATAAAAGTGAGTGGTGTGTTTTTATGGGGCTACCTTAAAAAGTGGACAGTACACGCCCATTTGGGTATGTATGTTCAGCGGCTATATCCATAAAAAACCACCACATCGAATTTCAACCGAATATTGCCTATAATAAAGAAGTTTTGTTGTACAAAAACATAAAAGCGGGCGGTGGGTTTGTATGGGGTCTACTCTAAAAAGGGGGGAGTCACACCCATTCATGTATATGTGAAGCGTCCGTCTATTAGAAGCTGTCATTTCAATTATTAATTTATATTGACTACAATAAAAAAGTTTATCATACAAAAAATCCAAGGGGGAGGGGTTTGAATGGGGGCTACCCTAAAAGTGGGCGTGGCGGGTCAATATTGGTACTCTATTTAACTGGAATAAAAAGAAGTCTTGATGCCCATTTACAAATGGATACCATAAAAATTGGTCCCCAAAAAATGCGCAACAACATCCAGACGGATAGAGCTAGATCAATTCGTCTCATCGCGCTGATCAAGAAAATGTATACTTTATGGGGCCACGATGTCGTCTTTAATGCGTTACACAATTTCAGACAAACTGATAATACCATTTCACACTATGTGTGAATGGTATAAAAACAAAGAAAATAAATTTTGTTCCTACTGCGAAGCCTTACAAAGTATGCACATAGGAGACAAATATCAAGTGGGATTAAGTAACGAAAACCAAGAAAAAACGGTAACTTCGGTTGAAAAGAAGATCTAATACTATTCACATGAAATTTAAAATCGTAATGTAAAACCAAAACTTGAGTGGGTGAGTTTGTATAGGGCTTGCCTCATAAAGTGTGCGGGACGCGCCTATTAGTATATGGATGTCACCATATATTATGTCAAGTTGATATTTATTTAAATAATCAAAAAGTTTTTCATAGAAAAACACAAAAGTGGGCAGTGAGTTTGTATGGTGCTACCCCGGAAAATGGACGTGGCATAACAATATGGATACTCTATAAACTTGAGCCATAAAGAAGCTTAAATACCAGCTTTGATAATTCAGCAAGTTCGTATGCTGCTAGTATATAACAGTTTTTACCATTTAGAATGTGGTGAAGCTCAGATTCTAATAGTATGGTGCGTTGCCACTGCACAAAGCGTATCTCACCTAAGATAGAACAAGTAGCTCTGAAATGCAGCACATCTAAAGATTGCACCTCTTGACCGTCAATTCTTTACGACCGATAATTTAAGGCCAAAATTTCACATTACGTTCTAAATATGCGATTGACTCCTGAAGTGTAGGTAAAATAATTTTTTTCATCCATATTATAAGTCAGCGTTCTGTAAATTGTCTTTCCTGTGCTATCTCTGGCTTTTCCAATAAACTTATATATAAATTAAATAACATGCATGATTTAAAAAAAAAAATTCATTGAAATTGGAAAAAAAAAAAAGCGTAGAAGGAATTGTCTCGACGCGCAAGCATGCATAATATTTACACAGAGCTGCTTGTAAGTGCGTGTTAGTTGTATATATTTGCAATATTTCAAAGTAATACGCTGTGCTTGAATTAGTAGAAAACATAACGTAATCGAAAACTAATGGTATTATGCTGTGCTAGAGTGATTCTTCAAGTGACATAGTCTACGTTGTTGGTCTCGTCAAGTATATTTCTTCATTTTTTTTAAAACACTTCTAACAACCGCTAATTTCAAAGTTATTGGTAAAAAAAAACTGTTTTGGTGCACTTCAATTTACCCAATTATAATCCAATAATTCAGAAGAATATCAACCGAATTTAGACTTTTTTTTTATTTTTGGCAAGAATAAAAAATAGGTATTTCATTCTCGTAAATAGTGTTTTGGTGTTGAAATGAAAATAAATGGGATTTACAAAAAATAATGGGTTTTATTTTTTTTTTTAGTACAGTTCACCGCCCCTCCCCTTAAAAGTAGTACAGTTCCACCTCCCCAAAAGAGAGGGCTATTCATTCGCCCCTGATCTATACATATGCTGGGGTCGGCGCTCAAAGTGTTACCAACTTCACGCTGCTGTAGCAATCAAACGGCTAATGACAGCGCGCTCCGGTTTTGTCAAGCTTCAGTATATTATATTGTTTACAAGCTTACGGAAGCATATCGTTTTACGACGCAGTTAAAAAAAGTTATCAAATGGAGCTCAAACGAAATAGTATTACTGCTTTGCGGAATGCTTAGGTATAGGAATGTACAAGCATATATTAAGTGGTACCACGCCCCCTATATAATCAAATTCGTTATTTCTCAGCCACTATTTGATGCAGATGAGAGAAAAAAGCAAAATTTGTTATATCTCATGAACATTTGAAAGCAGCTGGATGATATTTGGTACACATATAAAGGACACCGGTAGATACGAGTATAAGAACCACTTGAAAAATGGCTGGTGATACGTCCCCATTTAAGAGAGATACCAAATTCGTTGTACATATCTTAGTAACTATAATAGAAGATAAGAACTCGTACATATGTATGCAAAAGGCACCGGGAGAAATAAGATTCACTCAAAAAGTGGGTGGTGCACCGCCGCCAAAATGTAAGATGGCACATATTTGAGGGACACCGTGAAAAATAAAATATACTGGAAAAATTGGTGGTGCCACAATATAAAACCATGAGAGGACGTAGCAACGAACACCGCGTACTCTAGTAGTAGCACTGTAAATTGATGCAAACCCAAAGCAGTTAAGTCCAACATCGATTTATAATTTACTAAGTTATTCAATGCTAACTGATGGAAGTAATCAAATCAATATTGTCTTTAATAAATTAGATTAGTAGTTTTTTATAAAACATGGTTATTTGAAAAGTGTTAGCATGGATTTCCAAAATTATATCATGATTTAGAAATATGGCCAAACTTATCTTTAATCTATTTAGATGTTTCTTCAATATTACAAATTGTAAATACATGTATAACAAAAACCTTGTATTAAATATATTGAATATATTAATCAATGCGAATTACTGGTTTCAATTTAAATGCTTATCTTAAGACTAATTTTTGAAAATGCGATAAAATGCTCGAAGTTGCGCAGAACAACCAACGCCATATACCATATATATCTACATATGTACATTTTGCCAAAGAGTTTTTATATGTACATATGTACATACTTGTATTTAGTATTATTTAAATTGTACATAAGATCGCTAAAGTAAATGCCAATACCAAGAAATGTCAACTAAGTCATGAATACTAAAATTTGCCAAAACCAAAGAATCAAAAAGTAACAAAGTAAAGCAAGCAAAAAAAAAGAAACAAGGCAGTGTGCGCCCCAACGACAATATCAACAACAAAAATGAAACGATTATGAAACAGCAGGTAGCGGCAGCATCATGAAAGAGCAGAATAACAAAATAACAAAAAAAAAAAGAAAACTTAGCACTGATATGTACCTTAGATTTGCCAACCGTAGTGCCAGGCATTGCTGCTTCCAGAGTAGCTGCCTCGCCTTGAATCTGCAGACGCGTCTTGGTGAGATCCAGCGGATATGTGGCCAACTCCGCTATGGATGCTGCCACCACTGAGACGACATATGTGCAAGCAAATGAATCAGCATAGTCATATTTAACGGGCCGCAACTGATTGCGCGTGGCTTTATTTGATGTCGTCGCAATTGACGAAGTGGCAGCAGCTGTAGTACTTGCATCCGATGACGATGCTGCCGTGCTAACTGGCTGACTTGCGGTCGATTGCATGTTCCGTGAAGAGTAAAAAGTGCTGCAAGTAATTAAAATGCATATTGTTTATTTTGAACTCGTTTGAACCGTGTTCGATATTTTAATGACTTACGTGAGTATTAATGAAGTTGCTCTGGTTATTGACCCGAGCTGATGACAAGCAACTGCAGTGTTGTAGGAAAAGAATGGAGGGAACAAGCGGTATATAAGGAAGCGATGGCGGTGCAGCACCGCACCACAAACTCAATAAGAAAAAAGGGAATCGCAACCACCTTTATTTTTGTTTGCTTGGATTTTACTATGTATGCATGTATGTATGTATTATAAATTAGGTCATGTGACTTGTTTCAATGACGTCTCGATCGTCGTTGTTGGGTCTGGGGGCAGTTATAGTGCAGTAAACAATGACTACGCGCAGAGGTGGAAGAAGGCAATCAACTGTCTTCAATTTTGTACTGAACTTTATCAATTGTGCGTGTAAATAACAGCAACGATTTCTGCTTTATTATTGTTTGTTATGATTTGTGTTTTTCACTTCTCGCGTTGTTTGATGTATTTATGTACATATGTAAAATTTTCATAAAACTACATTTTACATAATAGAGCGCTTTCTTTGTTTCTGTTTTGCTTCCTCGATTTACGCCAATCCAATTCGGTCAAATCCAATTTCCGATGCTGTTGCTACAGTTGCTACAGTTGCTCAGCTCCACTCGCTGTCATGAAATGTTCGTTTGGCACCAATTGAATAAAGTATCGCGCTTTACTTCACAACAATTTCCTCGCACTATGCCCCACCTCTAACAACATGTAACAGTTAAATGTCGTCGTCGTTGTCGCGACCCTTAGATGTTGACGCGGCTGCTAATCATATTTATATTTATTGTTTTCCCCTCTTATCGTTCCTTTTCGCTTATCAATAAACGTTTAAAATAAAACCATCAAGAACAAAAACAAAAAAAATTAAAACAATACATATAACAAAATAAATAGGACGCGAATGATGTTCGATTCGATCGACTTCGAAAAAAGTTGAAGGAGAAAGTGCAAGTGCTGAATGGATTGACCGCGGAGAACGCAGATGATCGCATAGTGTGCAAAGTAATAAAGTATATATGGCATACAGCTGATATGTAGTGTTGGTTAAGCAGCGCTGGTGCACTACTTTGAATGAAATCAGAGTTCAAATTGCACACATATTTTGGGATACACTCACTAAGATATCGCACATATAAAAAAACATTGAAGCGGGAAATACTTCAACCGCATTTGCGTTTTCTCTTCAATTTGAAAATAAGAAAATCGTATTCAATCGCAAACATTAAAATTTAATACTTTTTGTAGGTTTTTTTCTATGAGTATTTAAACTGCTATGTATTGTAGATGTAAAAGATTTACACGCAGTAGTTTATGCTGCCAGTAATTTGTTGAAAATAAACACAGTTATTATATGTTACCACGACTATTATGTTGAGCTCACACTTCGTAAATCTTCGCGTTCACTTTTTTGGGGTAGTCCACATAGAAACCCACAGCCCACTTATATTATATACCAATAACATATTTTGGGATGTCACAGAAATCTATTTCATCCCGATTCGGACCCATATTAATTTCGTAGGTCTCACAGAAATTTCTTTTAGACCGTTTGAAATAACCAGCCTTTTGCTTGGTGAAATTGTTGATTACATATGTAAACTCAATAAATCATTAGGTAAAAATTTGTATTTGTGCAAGTTGAATGTATTTTCTTCGTAATTGTATCTTAGGATTTAGCACATTTAGCACATTTTATTATTTAATTTTAATTTATAAAAATGTGTATTTATTTGCAGAAAATCGACTAGGTCGGCTTACGCAAAAACAACGAACAGATAATTTTTTTTTTTTCTGAACATAAATCATAATTTTGTTTTGTGTATTTTCTAAAATAAAAACATTAAGAAAATAAGTAATTCAGACATATCACATCAATCATAGGACTTCATATATGTTCTCCAAATAAATCTGCAAACAATGCATAGTATAACTAACCATATAACGTATGGATAAACCAAATCCTATACGAAAACGACACTACAAATTTCTTCTGAGACAGGTCCCATGCTCTCACGATTGTGAAAGAAAGAGAGCAATTGCTGATTCAGCGAGCATTGCTGGTCCCAGAGAGAGTCACGTGTGTTCGGATTTGTACTCGTCATATCACATATATACGTACGTACATATACTATGTATGTATGTATGCATGTTTGTTTATTTATTTTCTTTACATGCATTTAACAGGCTTTTTTGGACATTTATTTAATTATTAGCATCAGCGACTGGAAATAATGATAATAATCATAATTCAATATTTAGTTAATAAATCATTATGGAATGATTTCTGGGAGAACAAATGGACCTTTATTCAATATTTATATTTATTGAAATAAAAGCAATTATATTTATTTTTGATTTTTAATTTAAGAGTCCAAAATAAAAATCAGACAACGATTTTTAAATTGATATATATATATATTTTTTTTTAGTTGGACTATGATTCCATTGTCATAATATACCAATAATCATTGGTTTATCATACGACATAAATTTTCGACAAAGGTTGTTAAGCTAATTTATCGCTGCACAAAAGTAATGCTTTTAAAAGGTATGACTTTTTAACAAGTTCTTTGATCATATATGTATGTACATGTACATGTGCTTACATTGAGCAAGATATTATTAGAATAATGAAATTCAAAGTCGCCGCTCGAATTCGCTTCCGATTCAATATGTTTAATGGGTACCCAGGGAACACCACGAGGAGGCCATCACAATTGTAATGCGGTCATAAATCAATATGACCTTCGAGTCGACTTGAAATCACAAAATTTCAAAAATTAAGGATTCTTGAAACTAAGTTAGTTCCTTGTTCCCCAACTAAAACTACACTAAAATCACTTAAAATATACTTAAGTCGAAAAATATGGTTATGTATTTCGTTTTTAATTCTTAATTTTATTTTATAATCTCTGCCTAATTGTTTTGAGTTTGTTCACGTGATATTCTGACTTTTTACTATCTACAATTTTACCTGTTAGCCATTTACTATTCTTCATTATTAAAATCAGAACAAACTCATTAAGTAGGTGATTCCTGTGTCCATAACAAGGATCGGACTGTGAAAACCAGTCTGCTTGTATACCTAATTTGGTTGTGGCGATTATACATGTTTGAACTTGTTAAAAAGTCATACCTTTTAAAAGCATTTCTTTTGTGCAGCGATAAATTAGCTTAACAATCTTTGTCGAAAATTTATGTCGTATGATAAACCAATGATTATTGGTATATTTTGACAGTGGAATCAAAGTCCAACTAAAAAACTTTTGAAAAATAAGAAAGGCAAAAAAATGAAGAAGGGATCCGGTGGGAAAACTTTAGGAGGAGCGATAGATTCCTTGCAAAATGTCAGCAGAGATTTGTAGCAGACCAAAAAAACATTCGGAAGACGCCAAATATCTTTCTTAAAATATTTTTTACAATTCCCATTCCACATATGTGTTCCTTAGAGATAGGCTGAATTTGAATTTGCCACATATTAGCTCGGTAAACTGTTGTGCCCCAATAAAATTCCTTCAGCCGGGGTTCAAAAATAGTGCTTTTGAATCCTTAAAGCAAATGTTCATGGAGCTCAAAGTAAAAGGAGACACTCAAATGGTGCTGTCAATGGATGAAATGACCCTTAAAAGAGAGCTCCGATACAACAAGCATATAGACTTGAATGACGGATTTGAAACTAACGGACATACGCGAAGCAATACAATTGCAAAGCAAGCTTGTGTGTTTATGCTGAGATCCATATTTTCGATTTGGAGCACAATTTTGAATTATTTTGTGTCAGAGAAGGGATTGAATTCGAAAACACTTACAGAGATTGTTAAAGATAAAATTTCTCTTGTCAGCAGTTTTGGTATATCTGTTAGCTTCCTATCATGCGATCAAGGCTCTTCTAACAGAAAATGCTTCAATGAACTTGGTGCTACCGTAGTTACCCTATATTTTGAGAAGTTTATTCTTTTGACAAAGCGATTTAACCAAGATAAGCTAGAAAATACATTTGCAGTTTTAAGGCAGAAAGGCGGAAATAACACTAATCCAACTGTCGCTGAGCTCAACAGTACGCTTGCAAAAAAAATGACGTGGAAGATAGTTCAGTCAAGTAACAATAGCAATTGTGAAGAAATAGATACATATTCCCCAATACAAATAACAGTAATCGATTCAACAAATAACCACCCTTGTTTTTTACTTGAAGAACCTAATGAAACAGGATCAGATTTCTGTGGCTTGAGTGTAATTGGATGCTCTGATTACTTGTTGGATGATTTCGAAAATTCCGTCAATATAAACTTGGAGTTAGTCTCGATTAGATATTTTTTTGGGTTATGTTGCTTTCAAAATAATCCCAAAATTGAATTGTGAAAAATGTGACAAAGAGCTTAGAAAAGAGGATGAAGTCATTACTGCTCCAAGTGAGCTTTTTATTTTCCACAAAAATTACCTGATTTCTTAGTTGCCCCTTAAAATTCTCTAATCGAAGTTTGCAAAACCCATATATTAGTTTTTCACAATTTTTTTAATAAAAATGCTGAAAAACTCAAAATTAAGGAGAATATTAAACAATTATGCCAAACTGCTACGCCCGAATGGTTCGTTGGGGAATGTGGAGTTCACAAGGAGACTATATTGGACTTCTTAATACTAGTTTTGTTGCATAAGATAAGATAAGATAAGATAAGATAAGATAAGATAAGATAAGATAAGATAAGATAAGATAAATGGGCGGTAGAGAAGGACAGCAACAACAAACGGAAATTAAAAATAATTGCTGACCAATAAAAAATTTAAAAAGAAAATTAATTTCAAAGCCAAAAAAAAAAAATTAAATTGTAACGATACATTTGGGAAACGAAATCGAAATAAGAGCAAGCTTCAAAATATTAGAACCTCCAAAAAGTAATAAGCAAATGGGACATAAAGAAGACGGCGCAAAAACACACATCCACAATGCACAATAAAACAATTCGTAAACAACAAAAAAGAGTTCGTTACAAAATAAATAAAAAAAATAATTTTGCGTCGCCCAACCCAGGAATTGAACTCGCGTCGAAATCATGACAGACGGACGCTCTAGAGCAGACACGGGCAGCGCCTATGCACACTCGTAAGGTAACGCGCAGCATTGCTTTGTTTTTGTTAGCGTCTGTTACAGCGTCTGTGTCAGCTGGCAAAGTCAAGCAAGCCGTGCTACACGCGAAAAAATTCGTTTCTAGCGAGCACGCTAAATCAGTTTGGCGGCGACAGCGAACGATTTTACTGTTTCATT
Source organism: Leucophenga montana (assembly GCA_035044765.1). Classification (NCBI taxonomy): domain Eukaryota; kingdom Metazoa; phylum Arthropoda; class Insecta; order Diptera; family Drosophilidae; genus Leucophenga; species Leucophenga montana. The sequence goes on from JAWNNQ010001701.1 coordinate 137,739, forward strand.
CGAAAATGGCTTGGCCTTCTGGAAAAACTTAAGCGAGCAAAAGTATGCTTGCACTAAAAAGGAAATATGCAAGCTTTTATCAATGTTTGGGTCAACCTACATTTGCGAAAGTTCTTTTTCCTCTCTCGCTCTCATAATGACAAAGCAAAGAAGTAGTTTAACGAACGGAAACCTCGACCACTTGTTACGCATAAAATGTTACAATGGCGAGATCATAACCACACCCGAAACTGAAAACGATTTATTTTTCCATCTTTTTTAAAAAAAATTTTTTTTTTGATTGGAAAACGTAATTTTCTAACAGTATTTTTCTTCCAGTTCTTTTAGTTTTTGAATAATCTTAATTTTTTTTCAACTTCATTTCTAATTGTTTCAAAGCAAAATGAAAAGCGCGATTTTTTTTTCAGTGCACAAATCACCTGCACGCACACATTTGCACAATGAAAAAAGTGTAAGCGGGGTCGTGTTGCCCACGTTGGCTCTAGAGTCCAGACACTCCGCCACCACGCTGATTGAGTTTGAGCTCACAAAATACTTACAAACGTATGATATGCAGGGTTTACCAATGTGAACACTGGGGTATCAATATCAGTACCCCGTTCAATTTTTTACGCTAACGCACAGTAAAAGAAAAAGTGGTGATCAGCAGATTGAGGGTATTGTAAAAAATAATCAAGTGAATCTGGCTGGTCTGGGTAGCCTTGAACCATTTGATTTGAATCATCCAAATAAATGGTTAACATACATAGAGCGATTCAATTTATTTTTGTTGGCTAACGATGTGGAAGTGGAAGCGCGTCAAAAAGCAGCGTTCCTTACGTTGGCCGGAGAACCAGTTTACGATCTGCTAACATCGCTGGCGGCACCAAACTGGTCAGTGAGTTAAAATTGGCAGAAATTAATCAATTATTGAGCGATCATTTGTCACCGCGTCTGTCTGAGATCGCTGCGTTTTATCATTTTCATAAACGCGATCAACATCCAGACGAGACTGTCATCAATTACATCGCGGTGCTGCGTTCATTGGCAGTGGACTGGAGATTCGGTACAGCACTTAACCGCATGTTGCGTGAAAGGTTTGGGTGTGGTATGCGAGACGAAGGACTGGAAAAAGTTTTTTAGCTAATAGTGATTTGACATTGCAAAAGGTGATAGATCGTGCTCTATGTAGTGGAGCAGCAGCGATCAGTGCTCAATCTATAAGGCACCCAAGTGAACCAGTTCATAGCGTTAGAGCGAATAATTCTTATACACAGCAGAATAGGTTCGTCAACTACAACAATAAGAAAATGTGTGAAGGCTGCGAAGGTCATCATTCCAGGAAGCAGTGCCCACATAGTGAATCTGTATGTAATTCGTGCGGTCGTAAATGTCATCTACGGCGCGTCTGACAAGGCTGGACTACGTATGCGAAAAGATAAGTGCCAATTCGGTGTACCGTCAGTTGAATTCTTGGGTTTCAAGCTGAACACCCTCGACATAAGTCCGTCATCTGAGAAAGTCAAAGCAATACATATCGCTCCAGCACCAAAGGACAAAAAGCAGTTGCAGGCGTTTTTGGATTTACTCAATTCTTATCACGCATTCTTACCGTACAAAGCATCTGTGGCGGAACCATTGCACCGTATATTAGACAAAAACGCTCGTTGGTCATGGGATCAACGTTACGAACAGGCTTTTGCTAAGTTAAAAAAGCTCATAACGTCAGACAACGTGTTAGTACACTAAGATGCGAATCAACCATTAGTACTAACATACGATGCATCACCTTAAGGACTCGGAGCAGTTCTCAGTCACAAGTTACCAGACGGGTCAGAAAAACCTATCGCGTTCTATTCTAGGACGCTATCGAAAGCAGAAAGAAACTACGCACAAATAGATTGAGAAGCAGTGGCGCTCGTCTCTGGAGTCAAAAAAATTGCACAACTATCTATATGGCCGTTCATTTACACTGGTAACTGATCATCGTCCTCTTTTAGGAATTTTTACAACAACAAAACCAGTCCCCAATGTAATTTCGAATACAATGCTACACCGATCAATATTTTTGGGCGCATATGAGTTTAATTTCATTCATCGCGCCGGACTTTTGAGCAGTTGTCCGGCATCATCTGAAGAAGAGTTCACGTCAACCGAAGACATCCTGATGATTGAATTATCAGCTAAGCCAGTCATGTCCGCACAGCTGATAGCAGCACAAACTTCAAACGATCCAGAGCTCTCCAAAGTTTTAAACTGGGTGTTGAGGCGAACGTTCAAGCAAACTCTATCCGTATTACTACCGTCGAATGGAGCTATCAGCTACTAGAGGATGTCTAGTATGGGGAAACCACATCGTGATTCCTCCGAAGTTACGAGAATCCATTCTAAAGGCTTTACATGCACCGCATCCAGGTATTGTAAAAATGAAGGCACCTCCTCAACTGCAACGGCACTGAGTAACAACCGTTTTGCAGCTCTAGCTGAAGAAGCGGACAACATTATGGAACAAGACTTGCCAGATATTAGTTCTGACGAAGGAGAAAGACTACCTGCCGCCGCCAATAAAGACAGACAATATCCAATCGTGGCCTCTAAGCCTCCAGCTATATGTGTTTCTAACATTAACAATCCCCGCTCCTTGGAACAGAAGCTGAATTCGTGCGCTGGTGACAACAAATATAGTATACGCACCTCCAAATTCGGTGTGTCACGGATATACACGTCCAATGCTGATGCTTTCCATGCAGTTGTAAGACAATTAACAACGCTTAATTGTCAGTTCTGGCATCGTCAACTCAAGGAGGACAAGCCTTACAGGGTTGTACTCAAGGGAATTCATGCAAACATGCCTAAGGCGCAAATCGAGATTGCATTTGCTGACCTCGACTTTGAAGCCCTCAACATATATTGTCCGAGAAAGGCAGACTGCGACGCAGGCAGACGAAGCGACGATCAGCTAAAAGACCAGGCAAAATCTGTTCGCTGTCAACCTTAAACAAGGTCCGAATGTTGCTGAAGCTTTGAAGATAACACAACTAGGCAGGTACAGAGTCACCGTAGAGCGAACTCCTCACAGGAAAGAAGTGCTACAGTGTCTGAGATGCCACATTTTCGGGCACTCCAAAAACTATTCCCTCCAGGATCCAATCTGTGGAAAATGTACTGGCTCTCATATAACTGGCTGACTTCAGTGCACCAGTGAAATTTGTATGTGTATCAACCGCGGTGGTGATCACGCTTGAATGGATAAAGACTGCCCAGTCAGGATTGAAAAATTAAGGAAACTGAAGTCGAGCCCAAAGCTCCCTACTACTGTTGCTACTGGCAACACTGTCAGGCCTAAAAACGATCATCGGTACTCATGCGGATTCATTCCGGCTGAGGCTGTCAGAAGCAAAATTTCATACGCCGACATTGCTCGATTTGGATCAAGTGCGGTTAAGCAATCCCAGAGAGAAACAAACTCGCTGCATGACTTAGGTTTCGGGAAAAAGTTCCTGGCGCTGGAAAGCTCCATTCGGGATACAAACTCCAGAATGGACCAAATGTTCAAACTGATACAGAAGACTGTGGAGTCTAACAAGGCCTTCCGAGAACTGGTTCAGGTTCTCATTTCCCGGATGCAGAAATGACTCAACCAATCATAAATATCGGATTGTGGAACGGACGTGCACTAGCTAGGGGCTCTGAGGAGCTCCGGCTTTTCCACAGTGCACATAATATTGATGTCATGTTTGCCACAGAGACACACATGAGCGAAGGACAGCGCATCTTCCTATCTGGTTACTCCACCTACCACGCCTTCCACCCCAGTGGCAACAGCAGAGGTGGCGCCACAGCCATTGCGCGCTCCGTCATGAGTCACAGTCCCCAACCTCCCATCTCAAGCAACGACAGGCAGATAGCGAGAGTGCAGCTGCAGACATCGGAGGGAACCGTCACACTCGCGGCTGTGTATCTCCTACCGAGTGAGCGATGGATAAAATCTGAAATTGAATCCTATTTGCTACGCTAGGTAACAAATTCATAGCAGGTGGAGATTACAATGCCAAGCACGCATGGTGGGGCATCTCAAGAGCCTGCGCTAGAGGCAAGCTGTTGCAGGAAGTAGTTGCGAACGGCCAGTACCAAAGTTTAGCAACGGGAAAGCCAACATTTTACTCCCCCAAATCTCTGGTAACCCCACCTGCACTAGATTTCTTCGTAATCAACGGGTACGCCATGAGCAGGTTCAATATTCGAACGCTGCACGAGCTATCATCGGACCACACCCCTCATCCGGCTACCATGCACGCTATGCTGCTGAACAAACCACAATGCTCTCGTTTACTCGCTCGTGGTGCTGATGTAGACGTTTTCAAGGCTCCCCTGGCGCAACTATTCTACCTAAAAATGGAAATCCAAGGAGCAGAAGATATTGACAACGCCATCAACATTTTTATGCAAAAGTTGAAACAAGCAGCAACGCGAGCTGCGCCGAAAAATCAACAAAGTACGCAAGTTTCTCTTCAGCCTCAGCTACCTCCTATAATAGCTGACCTCCTTCGCCTTAAACGCAAGGTCAGAAAAGAATATGCGAGAACAGGAGATGCCCGAATCCAGCAGATTTACAGTAGGCTGGCAAATCGCCTTCATAAACTACTGGCCCGCAGAAAACAGCTTCAAATTGTCGAATTGTTGGAGAACTTGGGCACAAATGCCTCCAAAAATTACTCTCTATGGAAAATTACTAAACGGTACAAGTCTCAGGCCTCACCTAAATCGGCTATAAGGGACCCGGCAGGAGGCTGGTGCCGCACATCCTTGGACAAAACAGAAGTGTTTGCAAGCAACTTGGAGCAACGCTTCAGGCCACTCGCTTTTGCGCATGAGAATCACTGCCACCTGGTTGCGGAGTAACTTGAAACGCCGTTTCAACCAGATCCTACCAGTATTATCATGATCCTGAAGCCAGGAAAACAGCCAACTGAGGTGAACTCCTACAGACCAATCAGCCTTCTCCCTTCACTGGGCAAAATGATGGAGAGGTTGATCCTCAACAGACTGCTCAAAGTTGAGGCTGCTACTTTGGCGATACCGAAATTCCAATTTGGATTCCGGATGCAGCATGGCACACCAGAACAACTGCATAGAGTAGTTAATTTTGCGCTAGAGGCCCTAGACAAGAAAGAGTATGAGGTCGCTGCTTTCCTGGACATTCAGCAAGCCTTCTATATGGTGTGGCACCTCGGGCCACAGCTGTTCCAGCTCGTAAAGGGTTTCCTGGTAGGGCGTACTTTCTGCGTGAAGGCCGATGGATACAAGTCTTCCGTCAAAGCAATTAAAGCTGGCGTTCCCCAAGGCAGCGTCTTAGGCCCCACATTATACTCCATCTTCACTGCGGACATGCCTACTCACACAGCAATCACTGGAGTAGATGACGGAGATGTGCTAATCGCGACATATGCCGAAGACACTGTTGTACTCACAAAAAGCAGCTGTATTATCCAGGCTACGAGTGCACTTCAGCAGTACTTGGACGCATTCCAGGAATGTGCTGAGAAGTGGAATGTGTGCATCAATGCCGACAAATGTGCAAACGTGACATTCACAAATCGGAAACGCGACTGCCCTGATGGAAGAGTGCTAAATCACAAGCCGGCATACAATTATCTTGGTGTAATCCTGGACAGAAGGCTACAATCATAGGACTAGGTTTACAAAAATGTCTTGGTTGATTGCACCACGAAACAAGCTGTCTCTTGAAAATAAGGTCAGAATTTTCAAGTGTATTTTAGCTCCTGGCCTCTTCTATGGCATCCATGTGTATGGAATTACAGCCAAACCACACTTGAACAAACTGCGGGTTCTCCAGGCAAAAACGCTGAGGAAGATCATTGGGGCACCATGGTACATGAGAACCAGGGATATAGAACGCGATCTCAACGCGACCTAAAATTGGAGATAGAATCCAGGAGGTTGCTAAAAATTACAATGAGAGGCTGGAATCTCATCCAAACAGCCAAGCTAGGCGACTATGTATCGCAGACCTAAGAACTGCTAGCCCCCGTACTAGAACGAGAAGAAAACTCAAACGCGACCATCCTCAAGACCTGCTGGACCGGATCTTGGCTTAAATATTTCCATAGTTAATAGTCAAACACCCTACAAAACTTACTTAATTACATACTTACTTACTCTCTCCTAAAATCTGTATATAACCTATGTATATAGCTGTAAATAAGCGTTTCCAATTTCGCCTACATTTAAATATTTCGTTTAACAAATAATATTATTTCTTTTGAAAAAAAAAAATAGAATTTGTTTGACTATAGAATTTTGCATTAGTGTGAAGAGGAAGTTTAACTGAATTTTTACACAAGCAACGAAAAGTTCAATGCTACATAACGCAATATCAGCTGTTTTTTCAGTTTTCAGCAGGTAAAATCGTATGTGCGAATATGATTTTAGATTCTGAAAATTGAAAAGAAAAGTTTGTTGATGTTATGTGCTACAAAATGGATATTGATTTTTATGTTGTTATATGTAACAATTTTAAATTAAGAAAAAGAAAAGAAACACGCCTTTTTCATCTAATTGGCTGTTGTGAAGGGTAACAAAATATAAATATATGTACATAAATACATACAATATAAGAATATGCTAAAAATATATTATTTTTATTAGATTTCATTTATGTTTCTCTCATAAGTTGGTAAAAGAAATATGAGAAGTGGACAGCAAAATACATATAACTATTCTCCGAATGACTCCAGTTCAATTATAGCGAACTACTGATAATTGGTATTGGAATCCTACGCTTGTTTTCATAAAATGCCATCCTTTTTGTTTGTTTTTATAAGTTAGGATTTGTGCCCAAATGTATTACCAAGCCGGCACACTTTCGATTATAAAATCAACAAATACATCGATTCAAATATTTTATTTTTTTCTTCAAGTTAGCGCCTTTTAAAAGTTGTTTTTGTGTCAGCTGTTTGTAGCTTATTCGTTCGAATTATCGTGCCGCACTCTTTTTCCAATACTTGTTTTTTTGGTAAAATTTAGCTCGTATTATACCGGCAAGGGTGTGGGACTTTTCATAGTCGTGAACTCACAATTGCTGCATTCTTACTTGCCTTCTATTGAATTATGTTGCTATGTTCAACATTAATTAGTACAAGTCAATTAAAGTGGAATTAGGTCGAAAGGACTGTATTGCCGCTAGTGTTAAACAATGCTGTGATAATTCAAAATGAACAAAACTATTCTCATTCATTAGCGGCGGCTGCGGCTTGTTTCTGCTGTAAATTCAAACTCAACTTTTGTACTTAACACATCTGCTTAACAATGAACTTAACATATCTCTATGAGATGTTGCTATTTTTCGAATCACAACAATGTTCAGCTGTGAAATACATTTTATTTCGATTAATGGAATTCCGTATTAAGAAATTTGTTTTTGGAAATGTACTGTGCAATGTATTTCAGTGAAATACAGAAACTCTATGAAACATATGTTATTTCAATCTCAATCGTTTCAGGGCAGACAGCTCGCTTGCGCTAGAGCAATTTGGCTTCTGCACCTTTTCGCACATCTGTTCTTTTTTTTTTTTTTTTTTTTTTTTTTTGGCATTTTCTGATTGGTTGCAGCAACTGCAAAAAATTCACAGTTGGGTTTAGTTCGTTTAATGTTAACTTTAAGGAAATCCGCGCAAATAAAAGAAACAATTCTAAATTTGCGCTAATGTAAGTCAACTTGTGAATAAAATATGAGCATTTGCATATAGATGAAGAAAAATTGTTGTTAATACAAAAAAGTAAAAAAAAAGAAATCGACTGAAGCGGTGGTTTCCTGTTACACTCGTGTTAGGAAAAAACGCTGGGAAGGGGAGGATTGCCACGAGCTTGCTGATTCGGCAGCATTTACAGTGAAGGAATTGTGGTGAAACGGTAATAACGGCTTCTCATTTCGTTGTCTGTAGTGGGAGCGAAAGCAGCAATACACTAAACAAACAAATTCGGAAGTTAGCAACAGCGCTGGCAGATTGATAGAGTAAGCTGTGAAGAGAGGAAAGGGCATCAAGTAACTGCACAATGGGTGTACCAAAATTCTTTCGGTACATTAGCGAACGGTATCCGTGCCTTAGCGAGCTGGCACGCGATCAGAGTGTAAGTAGAGAATAGTCTTCCATGTCACATACTATTTCAATGCACTTCTTGCAGATACCCGAATTTGATAATCTCTATTTGGATATGAACGGTATTATACACAATTGCTCACACCCGGATGACACAAACATACACTTTCACCTGGAGGAGGAGCAAATGTTTAAAGATATTTTCAACTATATCGATAAGCTTTTCTACCTGATTAAACCGCAGAAATTGTTTTTCATGGCAGTAGATGGTGTAGCACCACGCGCTAAGATGAATCAACAACGTAGTCGTCGTTTCCGCTCAGCTAAAGAAGCAGAAACACTGGAAAAGGTGGCTAAATTACGTGGAGAGTATCGTGAACACGAACGTTTTGACAGCAATTGCATTACGCCGGGTACCGAGTTTATGGTGCGGTTACATGAAGCTTTGCGTTACTTTGTCAAGAACAAATTGTCAACGGATCCGTTATGGCAAAACTGTCGTATAATACTTAGTGGACATGATGTAAGGCTTTAATAATTCATTGATTGTACGTTTAGTGATTTTGTGACTTTTTTTTTTTTTAAGACACCTGGCGAGGGCGAGCATAAGATTATGGACTATATACGTTTCTTAAAATCGCAGCGTGACTTCGATCCCAACACGCGTCATTGCTTGTACGGCTTAGATGCCGATCTCATCATACTCGGACTCTGCACACATGAGTTACATTTTGTGATACTCCGTGAAGAGGTAAAATTTGGACGAAAGAAATCTTGCTCGGTGGAGCAAACACGTTTTTTTTTGCTTCATTTGGGTTTGTTACGTGAATATCTGGAACTGGAGTTCGACGAGCTACACAAGCTGGATCCATCTTTTGATGTAGCTAAGGTCATTGATGATTGGGTTCTGATGGGGTTTCTAGTGGGAAATGATTTCGTGCCACATTTACCGTGTCTGCATATATCATCAAATGCATTGCCATTGTTGTACAAAACTTATATGAAAGTATATCCGACACTCGGCGGCAACATTAACGAGAATGGCAGGCTAAATTTGCCACGTTTAGAAAAGTATTTTCATGCACTGTCTGAAGTGGAGTATGAAATATTTCAAGAGCATTATGCCGATCTGCAGTATTTCAATGCAAAACTTTCCAAGGTAAGAGCTACTATAAGGATGTACATATTTCTTATTTTATATCTTTAACAATCTTTATTATTTCCTACTTCTCAAATAGAATGATGAAGCATTTGACGTTGATGTTGCAGAGATTAAGAAGAAGGAAAATGTGGATAACGATCTTAATGAACTAATTAAAAATAGTCGTGAGGTTAGTGTATATTCGTCAACAAGGTGGTACAATAAATATAAACATATTTTCCTTTCAGTTCTTTGAACTAGATGATGATGACGACGTTGAGGAGAGTACAGCTGGACATATGGCAGAAGAGTTTGACAATTACAAGCGCAGCTATTATTTAAACAAGCTGAAGAAGGAATACACGAAGTACGTAAAGTAAAAAAAAAAAATAATTTGCGTTAAATTATACATAGAATTCTAACTTAACAGTGAAGTACAGGTGGAGTTTGCCAATTGTTACGTCACTGCACTACAATGGATTTTGGATTATTACTATCGTGGAGTTCAATCTTGGGATTGGTACTATCCACATCACTATGCGCCCTTCATAAGTGATTTACGTAATTTTGAAAATCTACAAATAAAATTCAACATGGGCAAACCCTTTTTGCCGTTTCAGCAGGTATGTCTGCATAATGACTAAATATATTTTTTTTAGCCTGGACACTTAGAAACCCCGCCGTACTCTCTTCAAAATATACATACTTTCAGTTGCTTGGTGTATTGCCCGCCGCTAGTGGAAAGTTATTGCCCGAAGCTTATCGTGATTTGATGACCAGCCCGAATAGCGAACTAATTTATTTCTATCCTAAAGAATTTGAATTTGATTTGAATGGCAAAAGGCACGATTGGGAATCTGTTGTTCTTGTACCGTTTATCGATGAAAAGCTTCTGCTCTGCGCCATGGCCAAATGCGAATCGAAACTAACAGCGCTGGAGGTTGCACGCAATAGTCATGGTCCCATGTTCGAATACCAACACAGCGTAGCGGATCAGGGCGAAATGCCGGGTATATATAATCTTAAAACGATATATCACGTCTTCTGTACAGAGAAGCCCATTTGGTCCGAAGAAATTGCCATATCCGCAGATCGCACAATGTGCATTGAACTGCCGAATGCAGCACGTCATGTATTCTTTCCGGGTTTCCCCACAATGAAGAATTTAAAATATAATGTAAGTAGCAACTCTGATATTCTACACTTAAGCTTTAATTTGCTTACAGTATCTCATTATTTTATAATAAATTTATTTTGCCAGTTTGAGCTTAAGAACCATCGCGTCAAGGTATTTGACTACGCCAGTCGTAATCTCAATATGATTCTCAAGCCCCTTAAATGCGAGCAACTTTGTAATATAGACGTCGTTGTTGAAAAGTTTCTCAATCAAGTCGTTTATATCGGGTGGCCACATCTGGCCAAAGCGAAAGTTGTACAGGTGCTTAGCAAGGACAAAATAATCGATGCGGATGGCATACGAGATAACGATAGCAAGAATTTTGCAGCTGAAGTCAAAATGACTGACGACCAGTGAGTATTCTTATACACTTTCAAGAAATATTTAAAATAATTTTGTTCATCGCATTCAAGTCTTAATACACGAATGGGTATCGAGGTGGATGATTTTACGGTGCTAGTTAAGGCACGTATAAACTCTGGTCGCTCGTTTGAGTTCGGGCAGTACGGCGATGTTTTAGTGAAAGAAGCTTGGAGTACCATCGCAGTTGCTTATCCGGCGCAATGTATTGTCTCAGAGCTGGAAGTACGTGATAATATGAAACAGCAGTTTAGCAAGGTCGAGCAAATTTTTCCGACCAATAGCCAGATATTTTTTATTGGCAATCCATACTATGGAAGCGAAGGCACTGTACTTGACCCGATGTTGGTCTACGAGTGCGGACGACTGCAAGGTTCTTATTAAAAGGATATATATATTTTTTTTTGTTGATGCTTAATATACTTTCATTTCAACTTGCCAACTACAGTTAGTATTATTGTACGTCCAGAGCCGGAATTTACGGTAGCCAAACAGCTTCAAAGTGAGCTTGAACGCGATTACGTGAGTGCATTCGATGCGTGCAACATAAGCGGCATTAATAGTAAGTGCTTGGGTCGATTAACTGGCACCGTGTTAATTATATCTGGCGCACGACGTTCCAAACCGCCAGACAATGTCTCAAAACAAAATATTGGACTGCAGTTTAAGTTTCCCAAGCAAGTAAGTGTTACAGAGAGCAGAGTATGTACTTGGAATTACTAAATAGTTTTTTATTTTATATTTATTTTTACACAGCAAGAGGAACGTACTGGCTATGCACGACGCATCAACAATCAATGGTTTTATTCTTCGAAAGCACTCGAATTAATACAAAAATATTACGAACTCTTTCCAGAGGTAATACATTATTTAAGTGTTTCGTCCGATCGAAGTGAATATTGTTTCGAGGAGGATCTCTATCCAAACAACGTGGGTGATAAACTAATCGAAAAAATTTGCGCCTGGGTTAAGGGACAAGACCACATGAAAGTCGAAACCATTCCCTGCGGCTCGAAAACTGTAGAAAAGGAAACGGTCGAAAAGCTTCTTGATGTGACTGCTGATTTAAAGGTGCCATTATAAAATATAGCTTGTTAAGTTAATGTCCTAATTAAAATTTCTTAAAGAATCTACCCGTTAAGACTGTAAAACTGCAAGTGAAACCGCATTTGTTACTCAAGCCGAATATCACGCTACCTGCTGTTTATAAATCGGCGTCTCCGATTCAACTTTTCGATCGCGTCGTCGTTGTACGAACCACATACTCTGTGCCCATTGGTGCCAAAGGTACGGTTATCGGCATTCAACCTGTTATCGATCCTAATCCAGTTCGGCTTGAGTGCGTCCAAGCCGTGGAACATTTCTGCGAGGTACTTTTTGATCGTCGCATACTAAATTGCAACGATATTTATGGAATTGCGGAGGAGCGTGTCTACAAGCTCCCAGAGAGTGCACTATTACTGATTATGATGCACGGTGAGTTTTGTATTGATTCTATTATACTTTCTTAAAATTAAAATTTTTGTTTACTTTTTCTTTTTCAGATAAAAAACCACAAAAAGATTTTCCGGTTAAAGTAAAATCATTGCAGCAGCTGCAGAATTCCGCAGAGTTAAATCAAAATACGCGTCAAAGCACGTTGTCAACTCATTTTCATAATAATAGACAGCAGCAGCGCCTAGGTCAAGTAGCAGTTAGAAGCAGTAACGACGCTGGTTCTGATTTTTGGACACCTTCATCTGCTGTTAACATGATGCCCAAGTTTAACAATAATAACAACAGTACCAACAGTGGTCCTAGCACCAGTGCTGGTGCAGCAAACAAAAACAACCAGAATACCAACAATCGACAAATTTCAAATGGCGGTATAAATTACAATAACCACAGTGCTTCTCAAAGACATATCGCTAATAAAAAACAAAACAATGAATTACGATCGAAAGCCGGCAATAATACTATAAAACAACTATCGCCGATGCCCACGGTGACCATATTGCAGAAGCCGAATGATAAAAACATATCACCGCGCAATGTGAAAGCACTGCCGTCCACTCTTGGGCAGCCGGTTACACCAGCAGCTGCACAGCAACAGACCATGATATTAAAAAGTTTACTTGGGCTTGGTGATGGCAATGTTGTCCATACAGCTAAAGAGATACAGGTTCAATTTAATTCTATCACAAAATATTTAATAATTTACTAATCATAATTTCCTCCAGCAATCACTCAAAAACTTTTCTGATTGGTGTACCAGTTTACTCAAAATTTCAGTACTTCACCACGATCTAGATCATAACTAATCTCACTAAGCAAATCTGTTCATTCAATGCATGTGAAAGTAATCAAATCATATTTATTTTATATTTTTATATTATTCACACATAGCACGAATAGTATTCTAATTTTGTAACAGTATTTCCAAAGCTTTTCATATAAGCTCCATTGAGTAGTTGTAGCTATGCTCGTCTATTTGGATGCCGATAAAGTATTGCTTAAATGTATGTAACGTAGCTAAGGAAGCATCGAAGACCTTATAAAGTATAAGTATATATTCGGGATCAGCGTGACGACGAGTCGATATAACTATGTACATCCGTCCGAAAGTCTGTCTGAGAGAAAAGTTCTCCGTCTAGTGAAGACTTAGGCAAACTACTCTCACGGTAAAGCGTCTTTAGGTGCCGCACCGCTACTACAGTAATTTGAAATTTTCATAACCCGCTACCTTTTTACCAATTCAGTTGTAGATTTTTTCGAAATATTTGTTACAGTTTTATAGTAAGTCTTGATCTGCCTCAACAATTTATAAGCATGCAAGTATTTAGTAAAAAATTTTATAGAAAACAAAATTTAAGGGCAAATATGTACACAGATCAAGTTAAGAAAAAATGTTGGATTCACGATTTTTTTAAGGTAAACCAGCTGAATTTCATTACTACGAAAAAAATATTGCGTGTACAGCGTATAATATATTCAAGCACTTCAAATATAGCTCTTTCCTGTTTAATTTGAGCAACCTTTCCGAAAGAATTTCTTACATATATAGTATATATTGTATATAATCTATACTATTATTAGCGTATCTGGCGTGTGTTGCTACGCTCCCTACGATTTTCCTCTTATATGGTGTGGCACCGCCTATTTTTTCAATTGATCTTCTTTTTCCCGGTATTCTTATGAAAGTATTCTAGCGTATCCGTCGTACGGTGCTGCGCCCCTTTTTGTTTTTCGCCGCCATGAGGGCGGCAATATATTTCAACAATAGTTAAACCCGAGCTATGTGTAGGAAATTTTTCTATAATTTCGCAGTGTTTATGCTAATTTCCTCATAGTAGATTTCAAATTTGTTCAATACAAACTATATTACGTATACAAATTAGGCTTAGGGTATAATAAGAAAATATATACATATACAATTTTTGAGGCAACTCAAGGCATACTATAATATGAGTATGTGATATAATTGGCCACATAGCCAGCGATCGCGGCCATACTTCACAGAAACCCTTTCCTGACCTATCTGAAGTTTAGACGGTTTGAGTGTCTATTGCTACCATACTTGTATATAGCATACTGATTTCAATTTTTTTTTTCTCTTGAGCTGATTTCGGCATTCAGAAGTTTGCGTACATAGCAGTACCCGGAGAGGGTTTTGCCACGGCGAGCACTCGAGCCCATCTCTGATATATCTAAAGAGGAAAAGTTGTTGAGTTTATATGCAGGGGAACTACTAGATCGATTTCAAATTTTAAATAGCCTTGAATTTGGAAAGAATGGGCGATATCATATATAAGGTAAAACCAATTTTCCTTAGATCTGAAACTAAAGAGTAGGCCATTTAAATATTCCACATAGGACAGCACTATAACTTTGACAATTGTTGTCACATCGATTCATGTTCGAAGCTATAGTCCAATGAGATTTTTACCATTGAGCAGTACTACATGCAAATGAACGTGCTATTACCGTGTAGCTATACATTTCAAATAAATTTTTGGAAATCTGTGACTCGTTGGTCGTGAAGAGGATTCTCGTAAATTTCTGAACAGTTTTCAGTGTCATAAATCCAAAAATTTGGTTTGTTTACGTCTACAATCGGCGAAAAAAGAGCCACATCGGTTTTCTTTCACAATTGAGAAGTTATTTTGAATGTAAAGCCGTATGATAACAGTGCGTTCGGGTCGTCTCTACTGCTTCATGGCAAAAATCTCCTTGGACTGACGCTTTGAACGCGTGCTGATATAAGCCACTCTGACAACAGTTGTCACTTATTTTACTTTAAGTAGTATTGTAGAATTAGATTTGGTACATATGGGAATGTTATGAAAACATAAATTTTTCCACTGTGAAAATAGGCGGTACCACGCCCCCAAAGTACAAACAAATGACCGGAACTATGTAATGTTGGTATTAGCTACATATGTGAAGTATATGGAGAAATAATATGTTAAGCCCCATGTAGTACTGAAATAGTATAATATGCTTCGAAATACAAAGATTGGAATACTTTCGTTACAAGTGTGAACTTTATTTGAGCTTTGGTAGCATATAAAGCTAGCGCTTTTGCTTCATTTATTGTATAATTGTTCTTTTTTTATACCATTCACACGTACTATGAAAAATGGTGTTATCAGTTTGTAAGAAAGTTTGTTAAGCACTAACAAAGGCATTATATAGCCCATAAAGTATATATTATTAATCACCTTGTCGATGTAGCCATATCTGTCCGTCTGTTAGTTGTTTCGCATGTTTGTTCGGATCAGTTTTTTAAATTGTCAGCTGAAACTCGGTATCTTCATATCTTTTGGTGCAGTAGAAAAGAGTATCCATATTGATATGCCCACTTTTTGGGGTAGCATCCACACAAAAATGACGCGCTCGAAGTGTTACCTATTAAAAATGTCAATTTTAATTTCTTTTTTATTTAAGATTTTAGGAAAAATATGTTATTGTTCGATGTAGCTATCTTTAGCGTGGACAGTTGCATCGGGCTTGTCCGGGAAGGCTGTGGTACGATGGTATTTTGTCCCACTCTCGGCAAAGAGCAATCTTTAAGGCGTTCACCGTCTCAAATTTTTTACTTGATACTTTGGGCTCCAGATGGACCATATGGAAAAATCCATTGGTTTTAAGTTTGGGGAATATGGTGGCCATTGTTGTGGAGAAATGTAGCTGGGTGGGACCGTGTTCTTGTAAAAATCATTGGGTTTCTCTGGCTTTATGGGATGGTGCCGAGTCTTATTGAAATATTCAATGGTTTCTACCGAATTGTTTACGCGTGCACAAGGTAACAAAGCATCATTTAAAATCTTTTCACGGTAGAATTGTTGATTTACCTTTGCGCCCTGTTTAATGAAAAAAAGTGGTAAGCGTTCTGTGGCAGTTACCGCGGCCCAAACCATTGATGCAGGCATGTTGCCCCATGCTACGAGCAGACATATTGAAATATTTTTTCACCAATTGATCTGCGCGTTGTCGTGGATTACTTTAAATTCTGGCTTCACCTTTCTAACAATTTCTGCCGATGTTGCTATTTTTGGATATTGACCTCCATTGCGTTTTTTGAAGTTACCAGTACAAACATTTTGTTCACACGTAAATGACGGAGCTCATTAATAAAGACTCGTTGCGATTTTTCAGCTAAATACGAAGCAACAACACTGTTGCGTTTGGATTATATTTCGATAACTTTTTTTTAACTGCAACGTAAAATGATATGTGATCCGTACACTTGTAAACAACATAACAGACTGACGCATGACAAAACTAGAGCGCGCTGTCATTAGCCGTTTGATTGTTACAGCAGCGTAAAGTTGATAACACCTAGAGCACCGACCTCTGTATATATTACACCATACAAACCCACCATCCACTTTCGTTCCCAAGGACGACTGGGTTTACGCCCCGGACCGATCTGCACAAGAAGTTTTGTGCAGTCAAAGGTTGTCCAACTCAGCCCAAGTGGCTGTATCAGGTATCTATGTGTACAATTTTTTATATGGAGTCAACAGTTATGTCGGCGCAACTGTTGAAGATACTCCTGTGCCGCGCCGGCATTGAGAGGAACCCGGGACCTGGTCCCTGGTTCTGCTCTGTTTGTGGGAGGAAGATCTTAAGAAGTGCGACCTCGGTTCAATGTTCTAGATGTGGCAGATGGTGCCACCTTAGATCTTGTTCGGGCCTCCAATCTCATAGAGACTGGAGAGCAATTTGTTGCTAGCTGTTGCTTAGGTAACTCTAATTCTGTTACCAATGATAGCACAGCTGTTGTACCTACTTCCAATGCAACTGCAACAACCTCCTCCTCGCAAGCAACTGCGGTTGCTAGCTGGATATGCTCCGTTTGTGGCAATCAGATACATCGCAATGTTTTATCTGTGCGATGTAATGGCTGTCACAATTGGTGTCATATGAGGAGGTGCACTGTTCTTAGATCTCATAGAGATTGGAGTACTGATTTCTTTGCGTCGTGTTGTCTATCTGCGCATAGTAATATGCTTGTCCCATCTGTGTCCCGGTCACCCGTGCGGACGTCATGTAGCTCCAGTAGTTCTACACAGTCTTGGCCAATTCTTCCGCCGCCCCGTCAACAAATTATGCGTGCTCGCAGTCCATTGGTTGAGCAGCGATTTAACTCTTTGAGAGTTATGCAACTCAACTGTAATGGTCTGCGTGGGAAGGTGGCTGAGATTGTGGACTACATGGTGCGTCATGACATCCTAATTGCAGCAGTGCAAGAGACCAAGCTCACAGACTCATGTCGGCTGGCATCTGTTGCTGACTTTATTATAGTCAGGCAGGACAGAGACAGAAACAGTGGAGGAGGACTGGCATTCATCGAACGGTGAATTTCAGACCTTTTTCACTGCCTTCTGTTGGTCAACAGAATTCATTTCTGGAGACGCAATGTCTGGTTATAAAGTCCGGATATGTCGAGATTGAGTTTGTGAACTTATATCTTCCACCAGTCAACAGCTGCGACCCTGGGTATAATCCGGTTTTGAGCCATGTCTTGCAAGGGGATCACAGAGTTATTCTCGGTGATTTCAATGCACACCATGAGATGTGGTTCTCAGAATTAGGTAATGACCTTAGGGGTATTAGTATAGCGGACCAGATAGATAGCTCTCCTTTTTGTACGATCAATGAGGATTGTGCAACCAGGATGAGTACTACCACATCCAGCTCCCCTGATTTAACTGTCGTCAGTGAATCGCTTATTTCATACTCTGAGTGGTCGATTGATATAGCGTTGGGCTCGGACCATATCCCCATTGTGATTAACATACTCGTCCGGAAGATTTTGTTGAATCGGATAGACGAGTCTTTGTGAACTACAATAGGGCTGACTGGACTGAGTTTACACGCTGTATTGATCAATCAATCAGCGGTCTTTTGCCTCCCAATGATGTTAAGGTAGGTGAAAGAATTCTTAGAGACGCGATCACTAAGGCTGCAAAGAGGCATATTCCTGCTGGTAGGTTTCCTAATATTAGGCCAGGCTTTCCAGCGGAAGCTGCACGCTTAGTGACCTTGCGTGATCAAATTCGTGCCAATGATCCGGGTGATAGTCGTATTGCCTTGTTGACCCGCAATGTGAACAATCTCGTTGCGGAACACAGGAAGGCAAAATGGCTAGAGCACTTGGATAATTGTGACTCGGGTTCGCGAAGTCTGTGGAACACCATTAAAAAAATATCTTAAAAAAATATGTACCGCAGAATAGGGCTCTTTCATCTGTCACATTTGATGGAGTGCAAATAGGATCGTCAAAAAAGTGTGCCACCTAATTCTTCAGACAGTTCGTACAACAGCCTTCTCAGCAGAATATGATAAAGCGTAAATCCATACGTCATATCAGAAGGAAAAAGGACATGAAGATTTGGTGGATTTTACATGTGAGGAGGTTCTTGCTGCTATAGGGAAAGCAAAATCATCCAAGGCACTCGGCCCAGACGGCATTTCTATGCTGATGCTGAAGCACCTTGGGCCTATAGCGGTAGCATACCTCACACGCGTGTTAAATCTTTCCATTTCTCAGTTAATTGTCCCTGATGTATGGAAGGTAGCTAGGATTGTACCTCTCTTAAAACCTGGCAGTGAAGCTGATCTTGGTTCCTCTTATAGGCCCATATCGCTTCTTTCACCTGTAGTGAAAGTTCTTGAGTCATTATTACTTCCTTCAATGACAGAACACTGCCCTCTAGCAAATCATCAGCACGGGTTTAGGAAAGGGCGTGGTACGACTTCATCATTGAGCGAAATCACTACTTTTATAGCTGATGGACTTAATAAGCCGAGGCCATGCGAACGTACAGTGATGGTGGCTCTAGACTTGAACAAGGCATTTGACACTGTTGATCATGCAATCTTGTTTCAAGACCTGGACTCCACTTCACTACCCGATAAAACGAAACGCTGGCTATTGAACTATCTTAATGGTAGAAGGGCATATGTTGAGTTCAGGGGCGTGAGGTCGGGTTATCGTAAGTTAAAGATGGGTGTTCCGCAGGGTGGAGTTCTCTCTCCTCTTCTGTTCAACCTTTATTTGGCTAAGATGCCCCTTCCCCCTCCCCATATAAAACTAGTGACCTATGCAGATGATTGTTCTGTTTTATCGTCGGGTGTGAATGTAGATGACATATGTGCGAGAATTAACAATTATTTGGATGATTTATTAAATTTTTTCAATGCTCGCAACCTTGGACTTTCAACTCATAAGTCATCTGCTTCCATTTCTTCTTCTTGGGGTAAGGACAAGGAGACTATATTAACAACTTATAAAGCTATTGGACGTTCTGTCCTAAATTATGCTGCTCCTGTATGGACTCCTTTCCTAAGTAAGACTCAATGGCAAAGCCTGCAAAGAAGTCAGAACAGTGCGCTGAGGACTGCCACTGGTTGTCTGCAAATGACCCATGAGGATCATTTGCACAGTGAAACGATGTTACTTCTTGTTCATCAGCATAATGAGCTGCTTTCGAAGCAGTTCTTGTTGGGTGCGTACAGAGTTGATCATCCGAACCATGGCACCCTCACTACATCAGCGCCTACCCGAATAAGATCGGATATCAGGATATATAAGTCGAACATAAATCGCTTTATCACTGATAGCAACATTGGGGAGTATGAATATACTTCCGGAAGGGCCCAATTGCATAAAGATGCAACTGAGCATGCAATTCGCTCGTTTAAGGACAACATAATATTAGGTGGAAGACCTCCACCTATTCATGAGAGCGAAAAACATCTCCCTCGTAGCACCAGGACTAAACTTGCACAGTTAAGATCCGGATGGAGCGTTATGCTCGAGTGCTACAGGGAAAGAATTGGGATAAGTAATACAAATTGCTGCCCTGATTGCGGTCAATCACCGCATGACACTTTTCACCTGTTCAGTTGCCCGTCCCATCCAACACAATTGAGCCCTTTAGACGTCTGGTTACGACCAGAGGATGTTGCCTTTTTCCTAGACCTTGACACCTGAGGTTTGCATTTCGGTTTTTCTTTCTCTTTCACAAACATTGCTTGCACTATTACATTTTGTTTTATATATAATAAATTGTGTACATATGATTTCTGATATAGCTCACAAGAAGAAGGAGCTGCTACAACAACAACAACCATCCACTTTTGAATTTTTGTATGAAAAACTTCATAACAGACAACAACTTGAAATTTTTAATGGACACTTCACATAAATATCTGAATTGGGTTCTTAGTTTTTACAAATATTCGAGTGAATGGTATTGAAGCTTCGGTTCCATCGAAGTTTACGTTTTTCCCTCCCTAAAATTAACTGTTGCTTTGTATCATTATATCATATCATTTGTATCATTATCATTGTCAATGTTTTTAGTTCGCTTATAAACTCTAAACGCCATCAACCCAACTATTAATTGATTGTTTAATTTATGCAGCAACTACCTCCTCCGCCACCACTATTTTGGCAACGTGAAGCACAACAACCGCAATCAGCAATGGAAACTCCACAAATACTGGAACATCCAAAAAATGACGGCACACAATTACCGCGTGTGATGACACAAATCTTTTCATTGAAAGGAGCTACATCTATTCGTTCTGATATAACAAATGTGTATAACCCCGTCGAGGGGATGACGACCGATTCCACGGTAAGAAAAATATTTGGAATTCCATTATAAAAATGTATATGTATAGACATGAAACTGAGTTTGGCCAAACAGTAATGTCGGAGATATTATTGTGAAGCGACTATAAGTTGATGTTGTTATAACAGCTTGGTTTGGACTGCATCAGGAAATATATATATATATGTGTATACAATTTATTATGTTATGAATGGATTGTATTGAGCAAAGCGATTTTTGAATGCGAAAGAAATATAGACCGAAATGTAACCTTTGGTGTCAAGGCTCAGGAAAGAAGTAACATCATCTGGTCGTAACCAGATGTCTAAAGGACTCAATTGAGTCGGATGGGACGGCAGTTAATCAAATAAATGTATATGCGGTGATTGACCGCATTCGGGGCAGCAATTGGTATTACTTATCCCAATTCTTTCCCTGTAGCACTCGAGCATAATGCTCCATCCGGATCTTAACTGTGCAAGTTTCGTCCTGGTGCTACGAGGGAGATGTTTTTCGCTCTCATTTATAGGCGGAGATCTTCCACCTAATATTATATTGTCCCTAAACGAGCGAATTTCATGTTCAGTTGCATCTTTATGCAATTGGGCCGTTTCGGAAGTATATTCATACTCCCCAATGTTGCTATCAGTGATAAAGCGATTTATGCTCGACTTATATATCCTGATATCCGATCTTATTCGGGTAGGCGCTGATGTAGTGAGGGTGCCATGGTTCGGATGATCAACTCTGTACGCACCCCACAAGAACTGCTTCGAAAGCAGTTCATTATGTTGATGAACAGGAAGTATCATCGTTTCACTGTGCAAATGATCCTCATGGGTCATTTGCAGACAACCAGTGGCAGTCCTCAGCGCACTGTTCTGACTTCTTTGCAGGCTTTGCCATTGAGTCTTACTTAGGAAAGGAGTCCATACAGGAGCAGCATAATTTAGGACAGAACGTCCAATAGCTTTATAAGTTGTTAATATAGTCTCCTTGTCCTTACCCCAAGAAGAAGAAATGGAAGCAGATGACTTATGAGTTGAAAGTCCAAGGTTGCGAGCATTGAAAAAATTTAATAAATCATCCAAATAATTGTTAATTCTCGCACATATGTCATCTACATTCACACCCGACGATAAAACAGAACAATCATCTGCATAGGTCACTAGTTTTATATGGGGAGGGGGAAGGGGCATCTTAGCCAAATAAAGGTTGAACAGAAGAGGAGAGAGAACTCCACCCTGCGGAACACCCATCTTTAACTTACGATAACCCGACCTCACGCCCCTGAACTCAACATATGCCCTTCTACCATTAAGATAGTTCAATAGCCAGCATTTCGTTTTATCGGGTAGTGAAGTAGAGTCCAGGTCTTGAAACAAGATTGCATGATCAACAGTGTCAAATGCCTTGTTCAAGTCTAGAGCCACCATCACTGTACGTTCGCATGGCCTCGGCTTATTAAGTCCATCAGCTATAAAAGTAGTGATTTCGCTCAATGATGAAGTCGTACCACGCCCTTTCCTAAACCCGTGCTGATGATTTGCTAGAGGGCAGTGTTCTGTCATTGAAGGAAGTAATAATGACTCAAGAACTTTCACTACAGGTGAAAGAAGCGATATGGGCCTATAAGAGGAACCAAGATCAGCTTCACTGCCAGGTTTTAAGAGAGGTACAATCCTAGCTACCTTCCATACATCAGGGACAATTAACTGAGAAATGGAAAGATTTAACACGCGTGTGAGGTATGCTACCGCTATAGGCCCAAGGTGCTTCAGCATCAGCATAGAAATGCCGTCTGGGCCGAGTGCCTTGGATGATTTTGCTTTCCCTATAGCAGCAAGAACCTCCTCACATGTAAAATCCACCAAATCTTCATGTCCTTTTTCCTTCTGATATGACGTATGGATTTACGCTTTATCATATTCTGCTGAGAAGGCTGTTGTACGAACTGTCTGAAGAATTAGGTGGCACACTTTTTTGACGATCCTATTTGCACTCCATCAAATGTGACAGATGAAAGAGCCCTATTCTGCGGTACATATTTTTTTAAGATATTTTTTTAATGGTGTTCCACAGACTTCGCGAACCCGAGTCACAATTATCCAAGTGCTCTAGCCATTTTGCCTTCCTGTGTTCCGCAACGAGATTGTTCACATTGCGGGTCAACAAGGCAATACGACTATCACCCGGATCATTGGCACGAATTTGATCACGCAAGGTCACTAAGCGTGCAGCTTCCGCTGGAAAGCCTGGCCTAATATTAGGAAACCTACCAGCAGGAATATGCCTCTTTGCAGCCTTAGTGATCGCGTCTCTAAGAATTCTTTCACCTACCTTAACATCATTGGGAGGCAAAAGACCGCTGATTGATTGATCAATACAGCGTGTAAACTCAGTCCAGTCAGCCCTATTGTAGTTCACAAAGACTCGTCTATCCGATTCAACAAAATCTTCCGGACGAGTATGTTAATCACAATGGGGATATGGTCCGAGCCCAACGCTATATCAATCGACCACTCAGAGTATGAAATAAGCGATTCACTGACGACAGTTAAATCAGGGGAGCTGGATGTGGTAGTACTCATCCTGGTTGCACAATCCTCATTGATCGTACAAAAAGGAGAGCTATCTATCTGGTCCGCTATACTAATACCCCTAAGGTCATTACCTAATTCTGAGAACCACATCTCATGGTGTGCATTGAAATCACCGAGAATAACTCTGTGATCCCCTTGCAAGACATGGCTCAAAACCGGATTATACCCAGGGTCGCAGCTGTTGACTGGTGGAAGATATAAGTTCACAAACTCAATCTCGACATCTCCGGACTTTATAACCAGACATTGCGTCTACAGAAATGAATTCTGTTGACCAACAGAAGGCAGTGAAAAAGGTCTGAAATTCACCGAATGAACGATGAATGCCAGTCCTCCTCCACTGTTTCTGTCTCTGTCCTGCCTGACTATATTAAATTCAGCAAACAGATGCCAGCCGACATGAGTTTGTGAGCTTGGTCTCTTGCACTGCTGCAATTAAGACGTCATGACGCACCATGTAGTCCACAATCTCAGCCACCTTCCCACGCAGACCATTACAGTTGAGTTGCATAACTCTAAAAGAGTTAAATCGCTGCTCAACCAATGGACTGCGAGAACGCATAATTTGTTGACGGGGCGGCGGAAGAATTGGCCAAGACTGTGTAGAACTACTGGAGCTACATGACGTCCGCACGGGTGACCGGGACACAGATGGGACAAGCATATTACTATGCGCAGATAGACAACACGACGCAAAGAAATCAGTACTCCAATCTCTATGAGATCTAAGAACAGTGCACCTCCTCATATGACAAAAATTGTGAGAGCCATTACATCGCACAGATAAAACATTGCGATGTATCTGATTGCCACAAACGGAGCATATCCAGCTAGCAACTGCAGTTGCTTGCGAGGAGGAGGTTGTTGCAGTTGCATTGGAGGTAGGTACAACAGCTGTGCTATCATTGGTAACAGAATTAGAGTTACCTAAGCAACAGCTAGCAACAAATTGCTCTGTCCAGTCTCTATGAGATTGGAGGCCCGAACAAGATCTAAGGTGGCACCATCTGCCACATCTAGAACACTGAACCGAGGTTGCATTCCTGAAGATCTTCCTCTCACAAACAGAGCAGAACCAGGGACCAGGTCCCGGGTTGCTCTCAATGCCGGCGCGGCCAGGAGTATCTTAAAAAATTGTATACATAAATACCTGATACAGCCACTTGGGCTGAGTTGGACAACCTTTGACTGCACAAATCTTCTTGTGTAGATCGGTCCAGGGCGAAAACCCAGTCGTCCTTGGGAACGTGTGAATAGTGGTAGTGGTTAATGGTTATAATTTGATATTTAGCTAAAAAATCAGTAACAAGTGTAGATCGATGAACGAGTCGTGTTTCCTTTGAAACGCATCGGATGGAATGTGCGGTGATCAAGGATTTCGGATGGCCAACATGTTGGTCAGTTGTCTGTTAGCATTTATTGCGTTCAGACATGTAAAAAAATTTTTGTTTAATTCATACGCCAAATATTATATGGCAGTGCGACTAGTGTGTTATGGCGAATGATTCTCATAGTAGAATAGACGCCTTAAATGAAACAGTTGCTCATCTTGAGAGTCTATACAATGAATTTGAGATAAAATTCAAATGTATGAACTCCGACTATGTTAATGATAAAAGTATAAAGTTAATTTCTCATATGACCAACAACAATACTGGCGCTCAATTACAAAACAATGTAAAAATTCTAACTGAAGGTGCAGCTGCTGAAGTCATCGACTCATCAATAGTTGATGATATGCAATCATTTGTGTCAGGCGCCACCAAATTCAATACTGTTCGAAGGAACCCGAAAAAGAAGCACGCAAATAGCAAAAAGCGCATTGTTGGTGTGGCTTCTAACTGCTGCGATTTGCATGTTATGCATAACAACATGTTGATACATTTTCAATAAATGCAGAACCAGTGGCGGTGTTGAAATTCGTTGCTGTTAAACTTAATGTTGCAACTGATTCCTTATCCTGCATTAAACTGGTAAAGCGGGATGTGGATGTTACAACTGTGTGTCTGAGCCTCTTTTCTCGACTGTATTCAATAATACATTCTGGTCATTATTGGTATAGTTTTCCAGGTTTATTAATAAACCAAAGCCACCTGTTGCTGATACAACGCCAGTGAATCCTGAGGATGTTCTGCAACCACGGACTTCTACACCATCTGGACCAAGAGATGAGATTATTCTTGCCGCTTCACCACTGGCAAAAAACTGTTAAGCAATGCCCCTCGTGTATGTTTAGAATCTGGAAATCAACATCAATTGCTGCAGCATTCTTATCATAATGTACGCGGACTTCATAAATGTTCGAGTTAATTAATAATGCGCTGTCCATTTATTATCAAACTATTTGCGGCATAGAAACAATGTGATTTTGACGTCATAGTGCTAGTTGAGACTTGACTCAACTCAGCTCTTTATAATGCACAGTTCTTCGATCCAAAGCTCTTCCCTGTCTTTCGCAAAGACAAAGATGCTAAGAAATTTCAGCGCTCGAGAAGTGGTAGTGCCTCGTACATAAACCTAGCTAGTATTGATTCATGCCTGAAAGATCAATTGTTACTAATTTGACTGTATTTAGTAATTTCTCCATTAATGCTTTTCAGCAACATTTTCAGGTGAATGTTGTGTATGCCGATTTTGCTAAGGCTTTCGACAAAGTATGCCACAATGTTCTTTTGCAAAAAAAAAAAATGTTGAAACTTAGTATCCATTCATTCTTTTTGAATTGGCTCCATTCTTACCTTTGTAATTGTGTGTTACTTTGTTGTTATTAGTGGCACTCGATCTATGAGTTATGTAGCTACTTCTAGTCTTCCTCAAGGAACTATTTTAGGCCCTATATTGTTCAACTTGTTCATTAATGTAAATATATATAAATATAGAATTTTATTAGAAACTATTTTGTAGTTCTTTATTATTATCTTTTATATGCAGATGACTTAAAGATCTTGAAAGTTATTAAAGACTAGCTGGTACCCGGCGCGTTGCTGCCCTTCCCCTTGCCTCTCCTTTCCCCTGCCACTCCTTCCACCTGCCTTACCTTCCCCGCCCCTTTATTCTACCTCCAATTCTATTACCCCTCTTCTCATGTCCCTTCCACCACTTCTCCAACCACCCCTTACGCTGCCCCCGAAACGGTCGTAATTCCATACCTTTGTCGTATTATCTCTTTAACCATTCGTCCAAATTATTTGCAGTAAGAGGGAAAAGTCTTGTTTTAAACACTTGAGACGATAAATTTACTTTTTTTTTTTATAACAATTCATAATTGTTGATAATATGACCAACAAACATGACCTAACGATTTAAACTAGTTTTTTAATAAAAAAAAAACTACTTTTTATGACTTAAATATAAAAGTTAGTCATATTTGTAGGAATTATAAAGCTCTACAAATTTTCTCTAGAACTCAATCATATATCTCATCGTTAAGGCAGCGTATGTCACCCACAAATAACGTGGCTTTCTATTGGTAAAAGAATTTTCAAAATCGGTTCAGTAGATCCAGAGATTACCCCCTCCAACCTCACAAACTTTACCTCTTTATAATATTAGCATAGATATAGATTTTTCGGACTCAATTGGCTTACAAAACGATATACGAGTATATAACGTTGCTACTTGGTGTAAAAAAATTTATTATTTTTAAATTGTTTGTTTGTTTGTTTGTTTCCACCATGTTACTATAGCAATTGATCGTCGCCTATTCTAACGTCTTTCACTATTGTCAACAAATCCCTGCAAGCCAAAACTGAAATATTAGTTCTCAGAGTTATGTTTTCTTCAGGACTTCTTTTTAATGAACATTGTAATTATATTATCCCAAAAGCATATGCTGATGATGGCCTTTATTAAACGTGACGCTTCGCAGTTTGCTGATCCATGTACCCGACTTCTTCTTTACTCTACTTTTGTACGATATAAACGCGTCATTTATGTTGAACTCCTTAGCTGAAGTTCACATACAATCGTAGATGTCATCTCTTGTTGCATCTTTTAACTCTTGAAGACAGACGATCAATTGAAGCTTTGCTTTTCATAAATGATATAGTTGTGGGAACCGTTGATTGTATTTCTCTTGTTCAGCTTATTTCATTTAATGCTCCAACTAGATATTTTCGAAATTTCTTGCCATTTGCCTATTAATAGAGCTCTACGTCTATACAATAATTTGCCTCTATAGTTGCGATTTGATTTCTGCTCCAATAGGTTTTATATTATAAAAACTTATTAAAATCGTATTATTTACTTGAGCACTAATTAAATTTATTCCATTTAGCTATATTAGTTAAATTAAGAAGAACTATTGTGTTTTGTGAAATATTATAGACGAATAAATTATATAATAAATCTTTTATTTCCTAACGAACGTTTTTAAATCGTATATAATACCACTCATGATCTCTGCCAAGGGATATGTTTTACAAATATGTTTTTTTTTTTTTTTTTGTATATAGCTGCTAAGAATAAAACTTCTCGTGAAGGATATTTAAGCTTCGGCTAATGTTTTTTCCTTCTTTTTTTCAGTTTAAATCTGAGACTAGTACTTCTACGCTGTCATCTTCAATCTCATCTCCGAGCATAGAAAGTGATGCTTCGGCAAAGGTAATATACATACATATATTGCGTATCTTTTCTTACAATATATGCTATCTTTTTTTCTTTAGACTCTCAATCCGGTTGTCGATGTTATTATGGGACAGACACTCGACATAGACGCTTTACAAAATCAACAACCGCCTCTGTTGACTCGTAAGAAACGTGTGCCAAAAATTGGTGCAAAGTTTGATTTTGCTTAAAATTGAAAAAGTTTTTTTTTTTACACAAACATAGTTCTTGGATGATATTTTTTTTTTTTGTTGTTCTAAATTACAACTTTTTTTTTTTTTGAAATACTTAACAAAATAAGTTTGTTAAACAGCAAAAATACGAGCATATATAAATTTTTTTAAAGACATTTAAGAACAAAGATCAGAGCAACTAAGAAAAGAAAAAAAAAACAATAAATAAATAAAGCGGACAATAGATCCATACTTTATCTATTTTTTATCACATTGTTTTTTGTGCCGTAAAATATCGATTTGAGTTAGTTTCAAATTTCTGTTACAACTGATGCAGTGATAAAGCTGACCACCACTGGTGGAATGTGATGCAGTAGGAGAGGCGGCGATAGAGGTGGAATTGGGTAACGTAGGACGTTGGGATTTGTGTTTTTTGCAGTCTGAAATTTGTAAACGCAGAAATATTTAGATACACAGATTATGTATATGCACAATCATCGCTAAGTATAATTACCTTGTTTATGTAAAAAAATCTCTAACTGCCTAAGTGGCATTTCAACCTCGCAATATTTGCATGTCCAATAGTGTTCGCTCAGTACTGTTTCCATGGACAGTACCCACTGTTGCTCTTGCAGACAGTCGTAAACAACATTCTCTGCGACATTACAACCACCCTTCTCGTTATTGGCGGTGATGTTGTAATCCGCAACAAAAGGATTTTTCGGCAGTGAACCGAAAGCAGTCAGTGGTGCGTTTGTATACAACGACTTGAGATCGGCGGGCAGCAATCGTTTAATCGTGTAAGCAACATCAAGATTCATATAATCTAGCAGCGAATCCCATAGATCCATATCATCTGAGGACATTTCTTTATGACGCTTATCGCTCTCGAGCTTGGCGTCAACGTTGTTGGCTAGTTCTAAAAAAAACAAACATATTTTTAAAATGGTTACAAGTTTGTTGTTCGAAACAATCAAGACAATATACCAACCATTTAGTTTGTCATTGAGTTGCTTGTTCCAAGCATAACGTAATTTAACAGATCGACTCAGCAGCTCTAGACCGTTCTCTGGCAACGGAAATTCCAGTAAAAGCCAGTTGTCGCATACAATGCGCGTAGCTGTGGCGTTCGTATCCAATGTGTAAGAGAATAACAACAGCGTCTGTGCTGCGGGTAAGCGTATACAGTTCATTAAATATGGCTTGGCGGTTTCCAGCAACGATCTGAAAATATAAATGCATACACTGAATAGTTACAATATTTATACTTTATCCCTGGGAACTTACTGATAACACAAAAGCTGGTGACGCGTGCTGAGCGCCTGCTTTGGAGTATAATAATCTGGCTTTGTCTGCATATCACTCTCATTGAGTTTCAGTATATCGAAATACTTGGCAAAGTATGCATTCGGATGTACAGAGAGAAACGATTTTAGCTGTGTATGAAAAAATTGCTGGCTTCCGCCTTTACAATAGTTGAATTCATCTGCAATGGCCATTTGCGGATAGAAACCGCTTACAATGATTAGCTTGAGCAGCACCACATCGCGCATTTTAGTTGCCTCGGCCGACCGTAGCAGTGACTGCATTTTGCGTGCATCATGCTTAAGCCGAAAGTCCACATCGCGTATGTCTTCGTTTATGTTGCCGTGTTCGTCGTCATCTGAGCCAATGGCGTGGCGCACCTTGAGTATTTTACGTTGGCGTGGCTCATTGAATTTTTGCTTGCGTTTAATCGATTTCAATATAAGTATCTCACCATGACGACGTGCGCGCTCTGAGCTTGATACTGTGCTGCTCGATGGGGGTAGAGACATATTGCATTGCTCGAGTGTCTTTTGAAATTGATTGCGCAATTTAGTGATCTCGTAGAAGCTGAAAAATATGCAATAGTAATGAATGTAGCAACAGTACTGAAAAAGTAATATGCTACTACAATACATACCGCTGTTCCTCAATAGCCAGCCTGTAACACCATTTGCGCGTATTCTCGCGCGCACATTTAAGGGTAAGCCATTCGTGGTAGGCGCTCATTAGTGTAAATACATCACCCTGATCGGACATAAACGGCTCTCGTGCCTGTTCGCACTTGGCATCGTTATATGCACGCGTTGTAAAGGGATTTTGTACAGTAAGTATGGCAGCAAGTGTAAGTATCTTCTCAATATCGGGGAAAACGCAACCTATAAGCAACATTTTTCCAATAGTCAGTTCCACAGGTAGCGTTGAAAGCGATGTGCCAAGTGGAGTAATTTTTTCAGCGGTGGTGATGGCATTCTGTGTGCACAAATGTGTATAATTAGTTTATTTTTTGTGTGTCAGTAAAAGAAAACATTGCACTACTACATGCTGTTTCAGTGTTAGAATTGTCTGTTCGATGGCCTCCGCTGACGGTGATTCAATAAAGGGAAACGCGCGCACATTTGGCAACCCCATTGAAACCATCTGCAGTAGTATGGAGTCAAGCGGTACTCGGAATATTTCAGGCGATGGATACGATTCGAAGGAATCGTATTGCTTTTGCGAGTATAGTCGATAGCAATTCTGAAAATAGAGACTAGTTATTGTTACTGTTCTACGTACGACCCTATGCATATCTTACGCCTGGCCCGGTACGACCTGCTCGACCCTTACGTTGCTCGGCGGAAGATTTTGATACCCAAAACTCTTTTAGACGTTGCCCCTTGCAACTCGTATCGTAACTCATCTCCTTCACTTTGCCTGAGTCAATGACGAATCGTATACCATCGACTGTCAGCGATGTCTCGGCGATATTGGTAGACACAATGCATTTACGCGTCCCCTCGGGCGCGTAATCGAACACTTTGTCCTGTGTGACGAGCGGGAGTCCACTGTGTAACGGCAATATGATCCAGTGCGTATTTTGTTCAGCATATTCATGCACTGCATCACAAACGCTGGTAATTTCGTTGACGCCACTTACGAAGATCAACACGTCGCCACGTTCGGTAGCTACAAACAAATCGAACAATATATACAAAAGGCTACCTTTAAAATATGGACTTAAGCCTACTTGGATATTTCTGGTCAATCAAGCTTAACACTTGCACATACGGTGCCGGATCTAAACGTGTCGCTGCAGCTCCTCGAGTACGACTGCTACTGCTTGCCTTTAGTTCCAGCGCTGGCGGCGGCATAAACACCGTTTTTATTGAATACAAACGACCGGGGACTTGCACGAGCTTGGCACCCTCTTCCTTAAAGTAATCATGGAAAAGCTCAACATTTATTGTGGCCGACATGAGTATTAGCTTTAAGTTAGGTTTTGCGCGCAGCAGACACTTGGTTACACCGAGCAGAAAATCACCAAAAAGATTACGTTCGTGTATTTCATCCAAAATGAGCGCATCATATTGCTCCAGATTCGAGGCTAGAGCTAGCTGAGCAACCAAAAACAAGAGATTATATGGGTTTCACTAAAGTGTACTTATATTACTAACCTGCCGCAACAGTAGACCCTCGGTGATGAAAACAATATTAGTGCGTTCTGTTCTGTTCTTTTCGAAACGTATCTGATACCCCACTTTTGTTCCGTAATCCTGCAGCATTTCGTGCGCTACACGCTTGGACAACGAAACGCAAGCCAAACGTCGTGGTTGTGTGCAGCCTGAGAAGAGAGACTATTACTCAAGAGCAATGTGTGGTCAACTATCATCTTACCAATACTACGGTAACCAAATTCATACAGATACTGCGGCACCTGTGTCGACTTGCCACATCCAGTGTCACCAGCCACAATTACTACGCGTGTATCTGATAAAGCAGTCTGCAGCTCTTTCTTGAAACGAGCTATGGGTAACGTGTGTTGTGCTTGACGTAGTTTCTTTAATTTGGCAAACTTCTCTTTCTGCTTAAAGTCCAGATAAATTAGCACGATTTGCTGAAACTGTGCAATCACATGTGCGGGCACTGATCCGCCACAATCACTGCTACGATTACGACTGTGGCCGAGCTGCACACAAATATATTTTCGCTTGTGGTACGGCTGTAGTGCCTTCAGCTCAGATGAATCTTTAAGCACTGTTGGCAGCAATGGTTGCCCAGCACCTCGGAGTATAGATTCATATTTGTTGACAAACTTCCAAAAATCGTTAATATCCTCCACTAGAGAAATTTGCCTTCCCGCGGGTGTTAGATATACGTTCAGCGAAGATTTGTGTTCCCAAAAAGAGTAGTTGATTAGATTCACTTCCTTATTCTCTAAAAACGAGTGCTTATTTTTCTGCGACATTTTCAAAACAATTCATTCGACAAGTTTGTTTCTTCTTCTTCTCTTGCATATCTTAGACATTCACTACTGACAGTAGAGAGCTCAGTTGAGACCACCAATCCACAAGAAGTAAAGAGTTTATTCTTCGGCATTTTATTAAAGATAAATGTATTGTACTATTTAAGTTACATGCAGTAAAATAAAATTAAAAAACAAATTCACATAGTGAAGATGACTTAGGTCTACCACATTGCGCGCTGGACACCAGACAGTTTATTGTAATCAGCCAGATGACGCCAGACGATGCGGCTGAGCCGGTATTTGTGCACTACACCACGCGGACGTGATGTTAAGGCGCAACGTTCACGTACACGGACCAGTGAAGAGTCACGCGGGAATGCTGCGATCTCAGCATCAGCAACTTCGCGCAGCTCAACCGGCAGTATGTCGTTCTTACGTAGTGAATTGACGCGCAGACGATCCTTGGCATGCTCGGTAACGAACTTACGGCGCTTTACATCGCGTATCATCTTCCAGTCGGCATATTTTGTACGTACTTGTTGCAGCTAGGAATATAACGAAAATGAAATGGTTAAGTAACGTCATAAGCGTGTGTGGTATATATTGTTTATATTCCAGCTACTTACGCCACAGCCGGCAATTTGAACGGATTGGCAGACAAAGCCACTGATTCTGACTAATGAATTCATCTAATTTATTTTTGTCTGAAATATATGTGAAAGCAGCTCTGATAGAAATTTACTGCTGTGCCTACGATTGAAAATACTCAAACAGCCGTTCACAGTGTTGAAAGTCTCTCTATGATAGTATAATTCAGTGCTGCCACACAGAGAGGTTCTCTCATAGATCTGGGGTTTAAAGACACTATTCGAATTCTTGTCCAGTAATATCATGGAAATAATAAGTATATAAGGACTCGATAGCTCAATTGTCTAGCGTACTACTTTACATTCCGACCTGGGTTCAACGCCCGCTTGATCCAAATTTTTTTTAAATTTCAAATTATTTCTTCTGACTATTTCATGCACAATAAAATTATCCACAACCCTATATTCCATACAAAATCGTCTAAAAACTAAAATGCATGCCAAATAGATGTATGAATAAATTGTCTTATACCACATTCACGTTTGAATTTAGCTGGTAGTCCAAGCGATTGTCGAATGTTGCTTTTCAATTGAAAATAACTTTTTCTACCATACGTGCAGCACTATGACCGATTATTTTGTAGTATCATCGGCACAGTTCATAAACCATTTACACACAGTGTGATGTGGTATTATCAGTTTATCAGAAAGAAATGCAATCATCGTATATCGCATAAAGATCAGCTCATCGAGACGAATCGATCTAGCCATGTCCGTCTCTTGGTTGTTGCGCAATTTTTCCTGAATTATTTTTCTAGATATCTGGCTGAAAGACGGTATTTAAGCTATTCTTTGTCCCAAGTATATAGAGTACCCTTTTTAATGTGCCACGCCAACTTTTTGGGGTAGCCGCACCGCCAACTTATGAACTTTTGTAAGAAAACTTCTTATGGATGGCCGCTTCATATGCATATTCTAATACGTGTGTCCCTCCACTTTTTGATGTACCACCCATATACACCCACTGCCTATTTATATGTTTTTATATACAAACCCACTTATGTTTCTATGTTTTTCTTTTTCATTTCCTGCCCAAATTAAAGGAATATCCCTCATAAAAACCCATCACATACGAAGCCACCATATCAAACTTTAAACAGATATTGACATTAATAAAGAAGTTTTCATACAAAAAAACCCAAAAGTGGGGTGTCGGTCTGTATGGGGGGCTACCCCAAAAATTGGATGCGACATGGCAACGAACACTCTAAAAACTTGCGACAAAAGAAGCTTTAATACAAGTTTTCAGCCAGATATCTAAAAAAGTAGTAGGACAAAATGAATATATGTGCTTTATGTGGTCTACGATTCCTCTGTTAGTGAGTTAACAATTTTTAGACAAACTGATAATACCATTTCAAATTATGTGTGAATAGTATAAAAATAAAACAGCTTATATCATGGCGATGATGAACATATGAGTAAATAACTGTATCAGTTTTTTGTCTGAATGTAGGTAACATAGCGACCGAAGCATCTGAGACCGCATAAAATATACATGTTCCTGATTAGTGAGACAAGACTAAATTTCCAATCGTTTTACCGCCGTTAAAAAAAAATTGGGTTGGCAATTTTTTCGCCATATTTGTTGTAATTTTATAGTAATCCCTGTTTTTTTCCTAAAAAACTTTTAAGTCTATTTTGTAATATAGTTGTAATAAATATATGGCGTGTAGAAGGTATAATATATTCCAAGACCTCGACTAGAGCTGTTTCTTGTTTAAAAACATTTTTTTTTTAAAGTTGAACACTTATGGAGGGTTTTTTATTTTTTAATGTATCATTAAAATAGTGCTAAAAAGTATGTTGTATGTCAATATAAACAATATAAAAATGAACATATATAAAAATAAACAACTTAGTTTTGCAGCGCCAGTCATCTGGCAGCACTGGTCTAATCTTTATGTGTTGTTGTGTTAGAGCTAAAAAATTGATAATTTTAAAAATTCTATTAAGAAAATGAAACTACACTAAGTACCATATTTACAGTCGAAACATACAATTATCTTACAATTGTTATTATGCAATTGCTTGCGACTTAAAATTGCTATCAACAACGCTATTTACAGTTTAATAGTTAAATTGAACCTACATAAGTACGATAGGTTTTTTTTTTTGTTTGTTTTTTTTTCTTTTTGACAATTTATACATATCCAGCCGCATACATGTAGCGCATACTAGTTGAATACCCCATAATAAAAACCGCCAATATACTAATTTTAAATGTGCAAGCAATTGCATAATATTTGTATTCATTTCGGTATTTTTTAATATATTTAATTCGCTATTTTGGTATTTTTGCTCTTTCCGCATTCGTGTACGCTGCCACAGAAGTAAACCTCGAATTTGATCTGCTCGTGGTCGGTTTTTTGCACCTTTTTTTTTGTTGCAAAATTCAGTCTCCAAGTGGAAAATACACGTGAAACATATTGTAATAAAAGAACTTGAAAATAAAAACTGACTTCAAGAATTTGCCCCATAGCAAGTTAACTGGAGTAAGATGCCTTCCAGCGATCCACTGCCGCCCAAGGAGAGTGCGCTCTTCAGGAAACTATTGGTAAGTCACCGTGTGATAGAATGAACGACCGACAAACCGACTGAATAGGCAGAGCGACGGTAGGAGGTAAGCGATTGTGTGAGCGGCGACATTTGAATGGTGGTGGTGTGCTTGCTTATGTGTTTGACTGCGTGTATGCGTACAAGTACACCCACCTGCATAATGCTGTGGTCGTCGTCGCCCCCTGCATATACGATATCACATAGCAACTTCGCGCGCGCTGTCCTTTACGTTCGTCATATTTTCGCTGACCCAGTTCATCGCACTCCGCTTGCTCTTCATTGCAATGTTATGTATACCGGCGGCAGATGTGTCTATTGCTATGATAATCATGTGCTTCGACTATATTTGGTAAATGTTCAGTTTGGCTGCTGTAGGGGTCGACGTTGCCGTCGCGAAGTTACATGCCTAGCAGCAGGTGTGTCGTCAGGAATATATATATATATATATGCATATATATATTGTCTCGTTTTCGCAGTACAAATGCCGCTTGAACCAACACTTCAATTCGTTTGGCTGTCAATTTGTATGTGTGTGTGTATGTATGACCATAACCTCAAATTCACAGAGCAATGCGATTAAATATCTGTGTTGTATGGGTTATTTTTTTTTTTTGCCTCTGTACTAATTGT
This sequence comes from Leucophenga montana, assembly GCA_035044765.1. Taxonomy (NCBI): domain Eukaryota; kingdom Metazoa; phylum Arthropoda; class Insecta; order Diptera; family Drosophilidae; genus Leucophenga; species Leucophenga montana. The sequence goes on from JAWNNQ010001701.1 coordinate 174,094, forward strand.
TAGGGAATTGGATTATTCTTGCAGAAATGTTATGAAATGAAGCAGTACAAAAATGGTCTGAAACTTGCCAAGCAGATTCTCTCAAATCCCAAGTACACGGAGCATGGTGAAACGCTGGCAATGAAGGGCTTAACGCTAAATGGACTCGGCCGACGCGAAGAAGCCTATAAGTATGTGCGCTTGGGTCTGCGTAATGATCTGCGTTCGCATGTCTGTTGGCATGTCTACGGCCTGTTGCAGCGAAGTGACAAGAAGTACGATGAGGCAATCAAGTGCTATCGTAATGCGCTTAAGTGGGAGAAGGACAATCTGCAGATTCTAAAGGATCTGTCGTTGTTGCAGATACAAATGCGTGATCTTGAAGGCTACAAAGAAACGCGGCATCACTTGTTTACGTTGCGTCCTTCTCAACATGCATCATGGATTGGTTTTGCAATGAGTTATCACCTGCTTGGGGATTTTGAAATGGCGAATAGTATATTGGAGACATTCAGTCAATCGCAGGCTTCTATTGTAAGTATGCATATTTTATTTATAAATAAATTGAATCTAATTTGTAGCATTGCAGGACACGCATGACTACCGCCATTCGGAATTGCTTCTTTATCAGAATCAGATTCTCATCGAGGCCGGACAGCTGCAGCGTGCACTGGATCATTTGCTTAAGTTTGAGAGTCAGATTGTTGACAAATTAGCTGTACGGGAGACTTTGGGTGATCTGTATATTAAGCTGGCCCAACATGATAAAGCTGTGTCGATATTCGAAGAGCTCATACGACGAAATCCGGAGAATACTTTTTATTACAATCAATTATTCGCCGCCAAACAGATTACTGACACAACTGAAATGCTTGTGGAATTCAAACAATTGCAGATGTTATATCCGCGCGCATTAAGTCCAAGAAGACTACCATTGAATGTGGCCACTGGAGATGCATTCCGCACAGTACTCGATGAGTATTTGCGGCGTAGTTTGCGCAAAGGAGTACCACCGCTGTTTATCAATGTACGTTCGTTACATCAGGTTCCCACGAAAGTGGCGATCGTCGAAAAGCTGGTGTTGCAGTATTACGACAACCTGAAACTTTCAGGCCATTTTTCTAGCGAGGATGCTGCGAATAAAATGCCTGTAGAGCCCGCATCGGCTCTAGTATGGACTTCGTTATTCCTGGCACAGCACTACGACTTTATGCGTGAAACGGACAAAGCACTTGAGTATATAAACTTCGCAATCGATCACACGCCAACGCTAATCGAGCTGCTTATAGCGAAGGGACGTATATATAAGCATGCTGGTGATCCAGTAGAGGCATATGTCTGGCTCGATGAAGCTCAAAGCATGGATACGGCAGATCGGTAAGTGTTGCAATACAGTACAGTACCATATTGATATATAAAAGCTTATCGTCACTATGTTCTGTAGTTACATAAATTCAAAGTGTGCCAAGTACATGCTGCGAGCCAACAAAGTTAAAGAGGCTGAGGAAATCTGCGCCAAGTTCACACGAGAAGGCGTCTCTGCAATGGAGAACTTAAATGAGATGCAGTGCATGTGGTTCCAGACGGAATGCGCGCTAGCGTATCAGCGAATGGAGCGCTGGGGTGATGCGCTGAAAAAATGTCATGAGGTTGATCGGCACTTCTCTGAAATTATCGAGGATCAGTTTGATTTCCATACGTATTGTATGCGCAAAATGACATTGCGCGCATATGTAGGATTGCTGCGGTTGGAAGATGTGTTACGTCGACATCCCTTCTATTTCAAAGCGGCTAGATGCGCCATTGAGGTGTACATACGACTTTGCGATAAACCGCTTAAATCAGAAGAAACCATCGAAGAGATTGATATTGGTAAGTGCTGTGATTGTTAAGTATTTAATAGTAAGAAATATTTTTTTTTAACTTAGAAAACCTGCCACCATCTGAGCTAAAGAAGCTGCGCAGTAAACAGCGTAAAGCCAAGAAGAAAGCCGAACTCGAAAGTGCACAAGCGGCCCAGGCGCAAGTGAAGCGTGAACAACATCAAAAATCCAAACAGCAAGCGAACCAGGACAACGATCCCGATGCTCCACAATTAGATGAGCTCATACCAGAAAAGCTTGAACGTCCGGATGATCCGATTGACAAAGCAATTGATTTTCTGCGTCCGCTGCAGCAGCTAGCCAAATCTAATATTGAAACGCATTTACTCGCCTTTGAGGTGTTCCTACGCAAGAACAAGGTGCTACTGATGCTGCAATCGATCAAACGTGCATTGCTTGTCGATCCGTCGCATCCACAAGTGCACAGTTGCATTATGCGCTTTGCCAAGGTGCTGTCAACGCTTTCACAGCAGGATATCAGTGAGCATGTACGTACCGTGCTGGACATTGCTACCAAAGAACTGATAGGTGCGAAAAGCGCACAACAGCTAAATGATGAATTCATTGCGAAGAACAGCGCTTCCATACTGCATTTATACGAGGGCGCACGTAGTCTGTACACGCTTGATGCTAGTAAACGTGAGGTAGCGGTGAAATTGATTACTTCATTCGATGTCCGTCAACTAAAATTGGAGGTAAGTGTTTTATAAAGTTTGTTTCAATAAAAAATAAACGAAATTTCTCCTTCATTGCTTTACAGGAAGCTTCAAGGATTTACATATCGCTGCGAGATGGCGACTTTGGAGACTGTGAATCAATTGCGGCCAATTACAAGGATGCCTGTCATGAACACTTTAAGATTGCGCGTCTTTTTCGTAATATAACTGATGAGGAGGAAGAGGCTGAACAACAGCAAAAAGTTTGTGCGCAACCCAGCGAAAATCACTTCGAGTCGATTTCCACAACAACAACAAAATTGGCAAATGTAAAATTGGATGAAACGTCGGAAAATACTACGTCATCTTAGGAGCTAAAGAAGTAACCACAAACGGGCGACAAACAAGGCAACCAAACATTGCAACAACAGCAAAACTATTACTTATAATAAAAAAAAAACACTTTTTTTTCGAACAAAAAAAAGAAGAAATGTGAAGTAATTGTCTAAGTCCCGACAAGGTCAATGATATACAAATTTAAGCGATTAAACTTTTGGCATAACAATAGTAATTTAAAAATTATTGTATAACTGCAATAAAAATAGCAACAATAACTATAACACCCGATAAAGCAAAAACGTAGGATTTTTTAATTAATTTTATATGTACAACAACAAAAATTCAAGAAAACAAGTGAGAAATCAGAATGACAAGTGAAATCACTTCTAAGCATATATACAAGTACACCCGCAAATAAGTAAATAATGGATATACATACATACATAAGAAAAGATTAGAGAACCGGTGCTCAAATGCAAATGTGAAATATATTAACAAGAAAACACATGATCAAACTTAGCAACTAACAAAAACATTTTTTAAATATAATTTAAATTAATACTTTTTTGTAGAATCTTAAGCTCTGATTCAATCAAAATTATAGTAAAGAAATTTCTAAAAAGTTAACTTACACTGATACATCATTTTGTATATATCTATATACTCGTACATACATTTATTTTAATATATGTATATTTTTTTTTTTTTTAATGTGTTCCCCTAGTTAACCTTTAACTTGCTTTGTTATTGTGTCAGTATGTACCAAGAGTGATTTTCTAATTGGAAATTGTTTAAAAACAATAATAAAATATTTTTTTCGCTTAAAGTAAATATTAAGACACATTTTAAAGATAAAATTAAGTCCTTATTACATTTAAACATACTATATTTTCATGTTAACATCTGTCTCTACGTACTTTGATCATGTGTAAACTTGATAAGAATTTATCTGCGTAAAATTCATTGTAAGTGGTAGTAAATGTAAAATGCAGCAATTAGGAGCGAAATTACCGGTTGGCTTACTATGGATGAAGAATGTACACACATAACTTTACACATGCTAGATCATACATTTGAGCAGTCATAGCGATAGATACACTTATAAATACACAAAGAGAGATAGAACACATTCACACAAGCATACATAAAACAAGATCACGTAATGTAAGTCATCTTTTTTTGAAAGGTACATAAGTGGAAGCTAATGTTGAGCTACATTGTGCAGAACGCAAAGAAAACGAACACATTTGTTCAATTTTTATTATTATTGAAAAAAAAAAGAAAAACAAAAAAATAAAAAAACAGAAAACAATTTTTTTTTTTTATTTTATATCCTGTACCCATAAAGCTAAGGAGTATATTGGATTTGTGCAAATATATATAGCAGCCCTAAGAAGGCGGTACGAACGATATAAAGTATATTCTTGGTCAGCATCCAAAGTCGAATTCATATAACCATAACTCTTTGGCCGTCTGTATGAACCTCAAGATCACGGATACTGAAAGCGTTAGACACACCAATTTTAAAAATTTAAATTCCTATGCCCTTTTCGTATAGGTTATAATAAATATAAGTTATTGTATAAAGGATTTTATTATAGAAATATGCTCACCGTTTTCGAGATAGGGGTCTTTTTAATTTTACTTACGTGTGCTTGTTTATGTCAGGGAATGTAATCGTAACCATTATCTGAAATATCTAATGAAATTTCGGAACCATAACCGAATTTAAACCAATATAAAATTTTAGTTTGGCAGACTTATTGTTATTTGGCGTATTGTTACAATTTTTTTTCTTCATTCACAAATTTTTTAGCATTATTTTCGGGAAGAAACTTATAGCAACATGGTTTTAGATGACTACATAATATTGTGTAAAGGGTGGAATTTATACAAATTTTGTGTACTTACATACAATATGTATGTATATAGCATGTAAAAATAAAAAGAAATGCATTTAAATTCGTTTTTATTCAACACTTTAAATTTGACAAAGTATATGAATAGAGTGTAATAAATATACATATATGTGTACATTAAATGCATATACAAACGTATATACTTATGTACATATGTGGATATATGTACATATGTATGTAACCATTTATTTACACATTACGTAATTGTTTGTTAAACTATAGTAAATGTGTCAAACAAAGCTTGTCGCCTTGTTTGTTTTGTTATTTAAATTGGTAGTGTGTAAATACGGTTGGTAGATTCATTGGAATATAAAGTAGCTGTAGGCACTTCAGTTTTACTGCTGCCGCAAATTTTGCAAACGATTGCATTCACGTTCGCGGAACACATTGCGCAATGAAGGAATAATCCTGCAGAACTATGTTCCTCTTTTCATCAGAATACGCCTGTTTGCTGAAATGTAAATCGTTTCCCTGTTGCTCCCTTTCAAATGATTTAAGCAATGATGCAGTTAGCCCCTGGACGGTGTCATTCCGTCAGGTGGAATTCCAACTCCACCTCCGGAAGCAAGTGTGTAATGTTGAATGGGCACGGTAAACGCTTAAGGACACCGTGGCATATCATTAAGTGTTTCGATATCTTACAGCGCCTAATCAAATGCATTATATCATAAGAACAGAATATCATGTCGTTCTTTGTAGGTACTCGTTTTATTTTGTGGTGGAAAAACCAAAAAAAAAAAAAAACAAACATTAGTAGACTATTAGCAGCTCGTATTTTTTGTTCACACATAGTGTGAAATGGTATTATCAGTTTGTCTGAAAGTTTGTAACGCATTAAATTAGGCATCGTAGACCCCATAAAGTATAAATATTCTTGATCAGCTCGACGAGACAAGTCGATCTAGTCATGTCCGTCTGTATGTATGCTGTTTCGCATTTTTTGGGGACCAATTTTTATGCTATCCATTTGAAATTTTGCACATACACTTCTTTTTATTGCAGTTTATTAGAGTATCAAGATTGACCCGGCACGCCCACTTTTTGGGTTAGCCCTTATACAAACCCACCGCCCACTTTTGACTTTTTGTATATATAAAACTTTTTTATTGTAGTCAATATCAACTTAATAATTTATATGGTACCATCCAATGGGCGGACGCTTAACATATACATTATTTGGGGTAGGCCCCATACAAACCTACTGCCTATTTTTGACTTTTTGTAAGAAAACTTCTTTATTAAAGTCAATATTAGGTTGAAATGCAATGTGGTGCCTTTTTATGGTCAGCCGCTTAACATACATAGACTAATGGGCGTGGCCCGCCCACTTTTTGGGGTACCCCCTATACAAACCCACCATGAAATTTTGGGTTTTTTATTTTAAAAATTCTTCATTTAAATCAATATTAGCTTGAAATTTGATATGGTGGATTTTAGTCGATAACCGCTTCATATATATATATATATATATATATATATATATATATATATATATATATATATATATATATATATATATATATATATATATATATATATATATATATATATATATATATATATATATATATATATATATATATATATATATATATACTCTCTCTCTCTCTCTCTCTCTCTCTCTCTCATATATATATATATATATATATATATATATATATATATATATATATATATATATATATATATATATATATATATATATATATATATATATATATATATATATATATATATATATATATATATATATATATATATATATATATATATATATATATATATATATATATATATATATATATATATATATATATATATATATATATATATATATATATATATATATATATATATATATATATATATATATATATATATATATATATATATATATATATATATATATATATATATATATATATATATATATATATATATATATATCTCTCTCTCTCTCTCTCTCTCTCTCTCTCTCTCTCTCTCTCTCTCTCTCTCTCTCTCTCTCTCTCTCTCTATATATATATATATATATATATATATATATATATATATATATATATATATATATATATATATATATATATATATATATATATATATATATATATATATATATATATATATATATATATATATATATATATATATATATATATATATATATATATATATATATATATATATATATATATATATATATATATGTGTGTGGGCCGCACACTTTTTGAGATAGTCCCATATAAACCCACAGCTCACTTTTACGCAATTGTATGGAAAACGTTAATATAAACTTGAAATTCGATATGGCGGCATCTTACACATCTACTACATCGCTTCATGCACATCTACTAGTGGGCGTGTACCGCCCACTTTTTGGGGTACTCCTATTTAATAATAATAATTATTATTCTTTACGCAGTGGTTCAACCAAAGTTAACATTTTTGCTAGTTTTTTTTTTATTTCATAAGCTAACACACCAAAGGCTAAAACAAATTTAAAAAGGTTGTTAAACAAAGAAATCGTACTAACTCCGACAAAAAAAGCACAAAAAAAAAATAATCAGACAGTGCAAAAATGAAAGGTGTAGCATGCGAACAGCCTGTTATTACTTGATAAGGAGCCTTGAGTGCAAAAAGGTAGGTAGATCACGTGTTATTTTATTTTATTTAATTTATTTTTTTTTTTTTTTTTGGACGCGCTTTATTATTTAGGTTTTAACCATATTACACATTCTCTACTTAGTGGTTTTAGTTTTCAATTGGCGGCACAAAAATGAGAGAACTAATTCGCATGCAACCACCTAATTTTATTTTACTATTCAAAAAACCTGCTGAACCATTTAAATATTATTACACATATATTTTTAAAGAAATCGCACATATTTTTGAAGAAATCGCCATTCGCTACGCTGGGGTGTGTCCACCGAACGCATTACACATTTAGCAACCGCTCCCATCCAGGAAAGTCTTTTCACAAAACACATTTCACATCAGCTGATTTTGTTTTGGTTGTACATTATAAGAAGCAGGTAATTGTAGATTGCAAAAGTTTTTAAATATATGGATAAAACTGAATAATATGGTATTCTCAATGCTAATAAATGCTATGGAGCGAGACTACATTATGTTGCTGCAGTTATTTGAATAAGAGAGGAGCATACAATCCATGATATTCTTAATTGGAGCCAGCTAGTGGCACGAAGTGTATGGTGTGGCAATTTCCGCCATGATGTTAGCTGTGTTATCAATTTTTGTCATGACGAAGGATATCAAGCCATACAAGAGACGACTAGCAAAAAATTAGAAAAGAAAACAAGCGTCAGTGGCAACGACAGCGAACCCGGCAGGGCAACAGTGCACATCGACTCGACGCAGAGTAATATAACAAGAACGGTCGGAGGTGCAAAGAATCAGACCGCGAGTAGCCATTTTATTTAATATCAAGAAAAAGATACGATTGTGGTATCCTACGATTTAGACATCTAACCTAAAATTGCATTAGGTGATCGGCACCCGGCTACGCGGTAGAGGCATTCCTAACGTCAATATCGAAAAAAAAAATGAAACAAAAAATCATAATATTGAAAATAAACTGCAAGACCTTGCTACCTCAAGGATCGTTTGTAAGTCGCTGGTAGAAGTCACTCACTTTTAACTCATATGCGTATGCAATACACTCAGCGCCTATGCAAAACTAATTGAACGGACTTTGATACTTTGTGTGCAACACGTATATCTCACTCGCCGATCTCATAAACCTCTATAATACGGTTCTAGAAGACTCTTCTCGTCTATTTTCTAGTCTGATCGTATATAACTTACCTACGTTATACACTTAATTATCATACTTAATATACTTTCATGATATTTCTCTAGCGAGGATACTGCATATGAATTGGCTGTAGAGCCCGCATCGAACAAAGTATGGATTCCGTTATTCCTGACACAGCACTACGACATCATGCGTGAAACGGACAAAGCAATTGAATACATAAACTTCGCAATCGATCACACGCCAACGTTGATCGATCAGCTAATAGCGGTAGGACGCATATATAAGCATGTAGAGGCATATGGCTGGCTAGATCAGGCTCAAAGCATGGATACGGCTGATCGGCAAGTGTTTCCATACATTACAGTACCATATAGAGATATAAAAACTTATCTTCACTCTCTTCGATAGTTACATAAATTCAAAGTGTGCTAAACACATGCTGCGAGCCAACAAAGTTAAATCTGCGTCAAGTTCACACGAGAAGGTGTCTCTGCAATGGATAACCTAAATGAGATGCAGTGCATGTGGTTCCAGATGGAATGCGCGCTAGCCAATCAACAGATTGAGCGCTAGGACGATGCGCTGAGAAAATTAATGAGGTTGATCGGCACTTCTCTGAAATTATCGAGGATCATTTTGATTTCCATACGTATTGTGTGCGCAAAATGACTGGGCACATATGAAGTATTGCTGCGATTTGAAGATGTGTTACGTCGACATCCCTAATATTTCAACGCGGCCAGATGCGCCATTGAAGTGTACATATGACTGCAACAAACCGCTTAAATTAGAAGAAACCATTGAAGATATTGATATTGGTACGTGCAGTAATTAAGTATTTAATAGTAAACAATATTTTTTTACTGTAGAAAACCTGTCACCATCTGATCTAAAGATGCTGCGCAGTAAACAGCATAAAGCCAAGTAGAAAGCCGAACTCGAAAGTGCACAAGCGGCGCAGGCGCAAGTTAAGCATGAACAGCATTAGCCAAATCCAATTTGAAACGCATTTACTCGCCTTTGAGGTTTTCCTGCGCAAGAAAAAGGTGCTACTGATGCTGCAATCGATCAAACATGCATTGCTTGTCGATCCGTCGTATTCACAAGTGCACAGTTTTATTATGAGCTTTCACAACAGGATATCAGTGAGTCTTTAAATACCGTGCTGGACATTGCTACCGAAGAACTGATAGGTGCGAAAAGCGCACAACAGCTTAACGATGAATTCATTGCAAAGAACAGCGCTTCCGTACTGCATTTATACGAAGGCGCACGTAATCTTGGTGCTAATAAATGTGAAGTAGCGGTCAAATAGATTACTTCCTTCGATTTCTGTCAACTGAAACTGGAGGTAAGTGCTTTATAAACTTTGTTTTTCGCTAAAAAATTAACGAAATACCGCTTTCATTGCTGTACAGAGCGCTTCGAGCATTTACATATCGCAGCGAGATGGCGACTTTGGAGACTGTGAATGAATTGCAGCCAATTACAATGATGCCTGTCATAACTGATGAGGAAACTGCTAACTGATGAATCGAAAAAAAAAAAACAAGAAATGTTAGGTAGTTGTCTAAGTCCCGACAAGCTCAATGATATACAAATGTAAGCGATTGAACTTTTGGCATAACAATAGTAATTTAAAAACTATTGTATAACTGCAATAAAAATCGCAACAATAACTATAACAACACCCGATAAAGCAAAAACGTAGGATTTTTTAATTAATTTTATATGTACAACAACAAAAATTAAAAAAAAAAAAAATGAGAAATTCTAAACATATATACAAGTAGACCAGCAACTAATTAAGTAATGGATGTACATAACTAAAGATTAGAGAACCAATGCTCAAATGCAATTGTGAAATATGTATATTAACATAACAAGAAAACACATGATCAAACTTAGCAACTAACTCATTTTTGTTTTACTTAAGTACATATTTGACGTTGTTTTAAAATGAATACTTTTTTGTAGAATCTTAAGCGCTGATTCAATCAAAATTATAGTAAATAAATTTCTAAAAAGTTAACTTACACAGATACAACCTTTTTGTATATATCTATATACTCGTACATACATTTATTTTAATATATGTATATTTTTTTAATATGTGTTCCCATAATTAACCTTTAATTTGCTTTGTTATTGTGCCAGTATGTACCATGAGTGATTTTCTAATTGGAAATTGTTCAAAAACAAATAAAATAAATATTTTTTTTTGCCTCAAGTAAATCTTGAGACACATTTTAAAGATAAAATTAAGTCCTTATTACATTTAAACATACTATATTTTCATGTTAACACATGTCTCTACGTACTTCGATCATGTGTAAGATTGATAAGAATTTATCTGTGTAGGTGGCAGTAAATTTAAATTCCGCAGCAATTGTGAGCGTAATTACCGTCGATGTGCACTGCTGTCGAGTCGATGTGCACTGCTGCCCTGCCGGGTGTTCGCTGTCGTTGCCACTGACGCTTGTTTTCTTTTCTAATTTTTTGCTAGTCGTCTCTTGTATGGCTTGATATCCTTCGTCATGACAAAAATTGATAACACAGCTAACATCATGGCGGAAATTGCCACACCATACACTTCGTGCCACTAGCTGGCTCCAATTAAGAATATCATGGATTGTATGCTCCTCTCTTATTCAAATAACTGCAGCAACATAATGTAGTCTCGCTCCATAGCATTTATTAACATTGAGAATACCATATTATTCAGTTTTATCCATATATTTAAAAACTTTTGCAATCTACAATTACCTGCTTCTTATAATGTACAACCAAAACAAAATCAGCTGATGTGAAATGTGTTTTGTGAAAACACAACACCACAGAGCAGCGAATGGCGATATCCTGAAACATATGTGCAGTGCAAATGAATAAATAAAAATATCGAAAAATATATTGGATAGTAGCCAAACAAAAAAATATCGATATTATGTATAGTACTATCGATAGTTTTCCACCTCTATTAGTTGCAGTATTGTCAAACTCAGTAGTAGTCTCGTGTGGTCAAATTTTATTTGCTGAGCAAGCGTTACATATTTTGTCGGCGTTAGTTTTTCGTTTGAGCACAATTTCTTAGTTTAACAACCTATTTGCATTTATTTTTACCTGTGGTGTGTAGCTGACGAAATTTTAAAAATAAGAACAAAAAATACGAGCTTCAAATAGTTTACTAATGATTTTTTTTTTTTTGCTTTTCCAGACAAGATGGATCGAGTACCTACTGAATACGACATGCTATTCTGTCCTTATGAGAGGCTACATATGGTTAGGCGCAGCAGGATGACCAGGCACTTAATTCGATGCCGCCGGACACACGACGATGTTAAGCAAATTCCATGCCCATACAACAATACTCACGTGATTGCAGAGGTGGAGCTGGAATTCCACATGATAGAATGTGAGAATCGTGTTGGTTTTGGTCGCTTCAAACAGCCTGAAGTCTCCGTCCAGGACTTAACTGCATTATTGGTTCAACCAATTGACAAGAAACAAAAAGAAAACAATTTCCTTTTTACCAAGCCGGCGCCTTCTGCTGCATGTTGGGATGACTACCCTCCTGCTCCCACATACTGTGCACTGGAGAAATGTCAAAAGAAGAACGTTATATTGAATGCCACTGGCATGATTCGTTCATTGCGTAAAGAGTTCCGCGAACGAGAATGCGATCGTTTGCAAAATTTGCAAAATCTGCAGCATTAATAAAACTGATGTTCCCACTGCTACTTTTTTTTCCAATGAATCTACCAACCGTATTTACACACTACCAATTTAAATAGCAAAACAAGGCGTTCAGTTTTGTTTGAAACATTTGCTATAATATAACAAACATGGTATAAGATATCTCTCTTTCTCTCTCTCTCAATCATATATATAATATACACGATAAATATGTAAAGAAATAAATATGGTTAAATAAATAAATATCAGTAAATAATATTTTTACTTAAGCTATAGCGACTTAAGTTTTCATTGGCGTAGGGTTAAGCCGGGAGATCTGAGGGTTGGCGTTGCGGCACGCTTAATTATTAAATTTGTTTTTTAAATTTTTCTTATATTTAGCGCCTAGCAAAGATTAGCCTACCTCTTCATCCTGAGCGTTCGTAGAGAAAAAGTGAAGTCCTACCTAAGCGAAGCAGGGGTTTCTTTATATGAAATTTTGTATTGTTGTTGCTCGTAATTTACATGAGTTAAATTGGCAATGAGCCCTTCGTTTTAGTCCCTTCCTTTTCCTTTACAATTTCTTTAATAATTTTTGTATTCTTTTATGGATATATTATCACAAAAAAAAAAAATCACATTTTACTATAATTTCACTAGCATTCAGGATTGCTACTTAAATGCTCTATATGCTTCACAGGGAATAGTTTTCAACTTTCGTTTCACGTCTGCCGGAGTATTAATTTGAATGCTTCACATTAGCAAGACAATTTGTGTCGAGTATAGGGCAAGTCGATGACATGTATTCAGGTACATCTAATACTCGTATATGATTTTCTGTGTATAATTTGGGTAAAAGCGTATAGTTACCTTTTGCCCAATGTAGTGGTGAAATGTGTATATGGCAAATTGTCGGTATACTTGCGTATATATTGAGGTTTTGCTACTGTTAAGAAATAACGGTGTATAAAAACATGTGGCCCTTTATATCTGGGCGGCTGCGGCTGCGTCGTACTGGTATCGTTTTTGTGTCGTCGAAGAAGATTTTTCCGTGCTGCCATCGTTGTTTCTTTGTTGGCTTACGTCACGGCATATCAAAATCCGGCTGTATGGGCCATGAACGGCATCTGTTGGTCGCTTTTTGTCGCAGATATGGGCCACACTACATACAAAAAAAAAAAAAAAAAAAAAATGGCAACTGATTAACCATATCTTTGACACTTACGGTTTTACATACTTTAATCGCGCTCTTATTTAAATCACCACACATCTATACGAATGTACTTCTTTGAGAAAAGGACTTTCTTCATAAACACAACATAATTAAACTTGTACTTAACTGCACCGACTTAGGTTTAGAACTCGACTAACTAACTATTTTCCCCAATGTCTACGGCGGTTCGAGTACATTTCGTGACCGAATCTTCCAACAAAACTTCGTATCTTTTCCCACGTCATGCTCGTTTTTACCGCATGTCCTTTACTTTGATTGGCTTACCGATCGTATCATACGATTATTCCGTTTTATCGGTCAATAACCTAATCCTCAGTTCTTGCTTACGATTGGTTCATAAGAAAAATCATAGATTTATTTGGTCTATTGGACAATGACCTCATCGACTGATTTCTCGACTATCTTGATTGATATTTATCCTTTGTTCATCATAACCTTTGCCACAAAAATCAAAATTTCAGTCTTCAAAAAGTTACAAATTATTTCCAATCTTTACACAACATTAGCATCTAAAACCATGTAGCTATAATTTTCTTTCTGAAATGACCTGTTTTAGAACACTATTCAGATTGTGTAAGAAAAACTGTTTTATTACAGTCAATACTCGTATCAACTTAAACTTCTTATGAACGGAAGCTTCACATATATATTGTATTAATATTAATTATTAGCCATACCTTTGGTATTTTGCATAAACAACTTTTTCATTACAGTTAATGTCAGGTTCAAATTCGATATGGTGAGTTATAGACTGAAACTTCATATTAATAGGCAAGTCGGTTTTGTGACGGCTGCTACGCTGACAGTATACAACCGATTTTGACAAAAAAGTGTACCATTTGAACGATATTCATTTGCTAATATACACTATCTATATTTTATCATAACTGGTTGAATATTTTGGGACTAAAAGGCTTAAACAATCGCCACTAAAACAACGAATCAAACATGCACAGGCTTTTCATGAAATACAAACGGACACACTCAAATATTAAACGATAGCCACTGTATAAGACTCTACAAGGGCGAAAGGGATAAGAGATTATTTATAACTGTGAATGTGCTTCGTTATTGTTTTGCTGACTGTTTCTCTGATTGTAGTTGGTGTGATAGTCACGCAGTGAAATAGCAATAGGACCTTAAGCCTGTCAAACTAAAATTTGATTCCCGTTATAAAATCCAATCGGTAATTACGCTCACAATTGCTGCGGAATTTAAATTTACTGCCACCTACACAGATAAATTCTTATCAATCTTACACATGATCGAAGTACGTAGAGACATGTGTTAACATGAAAATATAGTATGTTTAAATGTAATAAGGACCTAATTTTATCTTTAAAATGTGTCTCAAGATTTACTTGAGGAAAAAAAAATATTTATTTTATTTGTTTTTGAACAATTTCCAATTAGAAAATCACTCTTGGTACATACTGGCACAATAACAAAGCAAATTAAAGGTTAATTATGGGAACACATATTAAAAAAAATATACATATATTAAAATAAATGTATGTACGAGTATATAGATATATACAAACTACTTAACATTTCTTGTTTTTTTCGAAAAAAAAAAATATCTTTTTTTTTTATTAATAGTAATAGTTTTGCTGCTGTTGTTGCAATGTTTGGTTGCTTGTTTGTCGCCCGTCTGTGGTTACTTCTGTAGCTCCTAAGATGACGTAGTATTATCCGACGTTTCATCCAATTTTACTTTTGCCAATTTTGTCGTTGTTGCGGAAATCGACTCGAAGTGATTTTCGCTAAGTTGCGAGAGTTCGGGTGACGAAGCGGAAGATTTAGAAATTACAGTTCGCGAAACAGACCACTTAAAAATGCATGAAGAAATTGCTGCCATATTGTCAGGCATAAACGGTCTTACTATAGCAGTACAAAAAACTAATGAAGCAATACAAAAAAACTAATGAAGCTGTACAACAAAATATATAACAAGATATTGCTCGTTTTAATCAAATGTTTGCCACTAATCAAAGGATGTACAAGAGTGCATTCCACAAAGAACCAGTAACTGATTCAAATGTTGAGGTCAGTATGAATGTAAATGCGCAACCTGCATCTCCTGCACCAACCCGCACTTTTGTAACTGCGACTATACTTTAAAATCTGCCTTCAATTTCTGGATCTGCTGAGGAATGGCCGTTGTTTATAACCGACTTCAACGACACCACGAAAAAATTCAGGTATAATAATCGACAGAATTTGATTCGTTTACACAAATGTCTTCTAGGTGAAGCGAAATAAGCAGTCGCAGCGATGCTGGTATATCCCGATGATGTTCTAAATACCATTGAGGAACTGGAGTTTCGTTTCGGTCGACCTGAGATACTGATTCGTTGACAGATAACCAAGGTAAAAGAGTTTCCAAAAATCGCTTACAATAAACTCGAACAAGTAATCGACTTTTCAACAAAGGTTCGTTGTGTCACCAAATTCTTGTCATCTACGAAATGCCAACAGCATTTAGCTAACCCAACGGTGTTGTAAGTAAGTTGCTTACTAGTAATCAGATGGATTGGTTTCGTCATGTTGATACGCTTAAATCATATCCATCTATTATCGATTTTTCGTCGTGGCTTTGCACGCTTGCCCGAGTTGTAAGCAGTTTACCAGTACCCACTGAAACCGCAGGAAGACATATACTGCAGAAGATTGCTAAGCCGATGTTTCACGCAAACAGACCTGAAACTGAGTTTAGTTGCATTCTATGTCGAAAGATTCATAATTTGACCCATTGTAAAATACAGATGTGGCCGCCCGTTGGGATATAGCCAAATACAACGCTCTTTGTTACGCCTGTCTTAGACAGGGACCTGGTATCCAGAACTGCAATTTCAGACAAAATTGTAACATTGTTGGATGTCAGCAGATTTATCATGAAAGCTTACACAGCAAGAGCCAAGAGTGGATCAACGAGAAAGAAACTTAACACAGCACATAGATTTAGGAATACCACAGCCAATGTACAATTGTAGTACTAACAGATTGTACCGGTTAACTTGTATGGACCCAATGGTAGGGTGGAGACAATTGCGATTTTTGATGAAGGTAGTGCCATGGAAGTGGAAATTTCTTGGGAGCGGTCAAATTACGATTCTTTTGCAAACGGCTCAAGCAGCTCACAAACTTCCGCTAGAACACGTATCCCCTGTGTAAGCCACGGAATCTCCGTGGTGAGCAAATTGTGAGAAGGCAAACACTCCCCTTAATTAGGGGTTGGTGCGTTGGGTTTGGTTCCCGCCACCGCAAAAAAAAAAAAAAAAACGTACCAGTGAAGACACAAAGGAAGCCTCGGATAAAATGCCCCAATGATGACGACCCCCGCAAACGATGTGAGGACCATGATTTACGGATATGCACCTGGAATGTCCTGTGCCTCCACAGGGCTGGTGCAGATATCCAGCTGGCTGTTGTTCTCGACAAATTTAAGGCTGACATCACCGCAATACAGGAAATTCGATGGATAGGACAGGGCTGCTCATAAAATGTATGCGGTTTCGTGGTTAGTATGAAACTACGAGGTCTTGTCACCAGTTTCATACCTGTCATACATTAGCCTGATTTGTGCACACGCACTGACGGAAGTCGCAGACGATGCGGCCAAAAATGAATTTTACGAGCGTCTCGAACGCCTCTACGAGCGCTGCCCCAATCACGATGTAAAAATCGTGCTTGTCGATTTCAACACCAAAATTGGGAAGGAAGGAATCTTTGGTCCAACAGTCGGAAAATTTAGCCTTCACGACGCTACCTCCAGCAATGGAGAGAGGCTAATCGATTTCGCCGCAGGTCGGAACATGATAATCAGTAGCACCCGATTTCCACACCGAGACATACACAAGGCTACTTGACGCAGTCTCGATAAAAATACACGCAACCAAATTGATCATGTTGTGATCGACGGAAGGCACGCATCGAGCGGGCTGGACGTACGAACGGTATGAGGTCCCAACATCGACTCGGACCACTACTTTGTGGCAGCCAAGGTACGCACCAGGCTAAGCATGGTGCATTCCGCACGTCCCAACACTCAACGAAAGCTAGACGTCGGTAAGATGCTATTACAACAGACCGCCGAAGCATTTTCAGCCAGACTCTCCCAACTGTTCCGGGAGTCCTCTCCGGCTTCTGAAGATATAGGAGAGCAGTGGAGACATGTCTCCCACTCCATGAATACGGCTCGCAAGGAGGTTATTGGGGACACCAGACCTGTGACGAACCCTTCGTATGACGACGTAGAGTGTCGCCAAGCTACTGCAGAGAAAGACGCCACTTACATACGAACTCTGCAGTCGGGAGCAACGCCAGCTGTTAGAGAGCGATATCGTGAGAAACGGAGAGAGGAGAAACGCCTTTTCAGATGCAAAAAAAAAAAGGAACAAGAAAGGCGTGAGCTTGATGATAATGAGGTGTTATGACACAGAAATGAATATCGAAAGTTTTATCAAAAGGTCAAGCGTCTGACCGAATATCTCGAGCCCGGGGTTTCTTACTGCAAGGACAATAGTGGAAGTCTGGTTACAGATGCACAGGAATCACCGAGACTATGGAGAAGTCACTTCTCGAATCTACTTGGGGGCGATGAAGAGAATAATACCGCCGATAAAGATGCATACCTAGAACCACCAATTGATGATGGCTCTCTTGTAGAGCCACCGGATCATAACGAGGTCGATGCAGTAATTAAAAGGCTGAAGAATAACAAAGCGGCAGGGTCCGATGAGTTGCCAGCTGAGTTATTCAAGATCGGTGGCGAAGAGTTGGTAAGGCGTATTCACCAACTCTTATGCAAAATATGGTCCGATGAATGCATGCCCAACGATTGAAATCTCAGTGTTCTTAGTCCTATCGTCAAGAAAGGAGACCCCGCTGTCTGTGCGAACTGCTGGGGAATAAGTCTCCTTTCAATAGGATACAAAATTCTGTCCCGAGTACTGTGGAAACGGCTGGAACCATACACGAATGCACTGATAGGCCAGTATCAGTGTGGCTTCAGACCAAAGAGGTCGACCAGGGACCAAATTTTCACTTTACGCCAAGTCCTGGAGAAGACCCATGAGTACAGTAAAGACACACACCACCTATTTGTCGATTATAAGGCCGCTTTCGACACGCCGTTAAGAACGAAGTTCTTCAATGCCCTATCTATCTTTGCATGATGACGTTATCACACACCAAAGCGTCATCAGAGTAGGAAAGAACCGTGCCGAATCCTTTGATACCGAGAGGTTTCAGGCAGGGTGATGCTTTACCATGCGACTTTTTCAATCTCTTGATGGAGTACATCCTACGCCAATGCCCATACGTAGAACGATCGGGCACGATCTTCCATAAGGAAATGATGCTACTCGCATATGCTGATGATATAGACATCATATGCACCAACGAACGGCGAGTAAGCAGGGCGTTCTCGGAGATTGAGAAACAGCCACGTCTCATGCGCCTAGCGGTGAACGAGGACAAGACGAAGTACTTGGTGTCCACTCGCAGACCAACACCGTGTCTTGGACGGTCTGTGAGTATGGAGAATTTCAACTTCAATGTTGTAGAAATCTTCGTCTATCTGGGAACAGAAATTACAAGCGACAAGAATGTTAGCCGAGAGATCAGACGAAGAATCACTCTTGCTAATCGCTGCTACTTTGGGCTCAGCAAGCAAATTAGAAGTAGAGCCCTCTCTCGAACTACGAAGATAAAAATATTTAAGACACTGATAGTCCCGGTCCTGCTGTATGGCGCAGAAGCATGGACACAGACATCAACGGATACAGCGTCTTTAGGAGTGTTCGAGAGAAAGATTCTTCGTTGGATTTTTGGTCCTCTTAGATTTGCCGTCGATTTTAGATTTACATGAGCTGTATGATGAGGTTGACATAGTCCAGCACATTAAATTCCAGCGGCTGGTCACCTCATCCGGATGAACCCCGAAGCTCCAGCACTAAAGGTTTACGACGGAAACCTGAACTTGATTGGTGGACGGCGTCAGAGAGGACGTCCTAGCTTAAGATGGAAAGATCAGGTCTATGATGACCTGAAGAAGCTCCGGATTGCCAGCGACTGGCGCTATGATTGAAGATGGGATGGCAAATAAGTTAGGGTTAAGAGGTAACGAACAACCTTTGACCCTACAATGGTTTAATAATAAAATGAACGTAGAGATGTCGAAAATAGTTGATCTAGAAAAGGCGTTCAAACAATTTAGAAATTACACTTGCCAGCGCAGTCATTTTTGAAGAGGGATTACAATTATTTGAGGAACTTGCCAATAAGCGACTATACAAACTCCAAACCAGTTATTTTGATTGGACTCGACAACTTACATCTGGGCTTATCAAAAACAATAATCGATAATGGAATTACCAATCCAGTGGCAGTTAAAACGAAACTTGATTGGTTGGTGTATGGGCCAACAAAAAACATATTAACAGGAAACCCAAGGCTATTGCATATTAAAGTCAGTGAATCGAATGATTTACACAATTTAGGCAAAGAATATTTTTCATCTGAAAAATGTAGTATGAATAACTTACCAAAAATTGAATCGTTAGACGACACAAGAGCCAAGGAGATAATGAAAAATAGTATAGGTCGATTGGAGAAACATTTTCAAGTAGGACTGCTTTCCAAGGATAAAGTCCGTCAAACAGAGAACTATGTTATGGTTAAAAAACGATTATTCAGCATCGAAAAGAAAATCCAGTGCAACCAAGAATTTGCAAATAAGTACCAGTGTGAGATTGAAAAATACATGCAAAGGGGCTACACTAGAATACTTACTCCAAAAGAAATGAATGATATTTCTCAGAAGGTTTGCTATTTGTCACGCTTTGCAGTGCATGCAGTGCACGGGCGTGACAAACTTCGAATCATTTTCGACGCCGCAGCAAATGTTGAAGGAACATCTTTACTCAAAGGACCAGATCAAAACAAATCGCTCAAATCAGTACTGTTTCAATTCCGCCAATACAAAATAGCAGTAGTGGCTGACATCGAAGAGAGATTTTCACAGATAAGAATTCGAGAAAAAGATCATTCTGCTCAACGTTTTATTTGGCGAAACGGAGACAGTTTGCTTACCGTATTGTGCCGAGTATATAAAAAACCGAATAGCCGAAGAATATCGAAATGAGTTTGAAGAAGCAGTCGACGCTATTGTTGATCATAACTATGTAGATATTTTGGTCATGAGTTCTGCTACTGAAAACACCGCCGATGCAACGCCACGCCAAGCAGATTAGGGACAATAGCCTATGGCTTATGGGTCCTGCCATTCTGAAGACATCTCAAACTAAATGGCCACAAATAACTATAACGCCGACAATAGAACCATTTGAAGAAGAGATATGTTCTTCTACTATTTTGATGTGTCAGGTGAGCATACCTTTACTTGAATACACTAACTTTTCGTCTTTTTTAAAGTACAAACGAGTTATTACTTGGGTGTTACGTATCAAGAAAGTGTGGTTACGTGTTACTACTAGCACAATCAGTGAGCCGACACTGGGTTCACTCACCGCCACCGAATTGTCTGCAGCCGAAACTCTGGTTTGCCGACTGGTGCAACAAAAAGTCTTTGCCAACGAAATATTAAATTTGAGAGACATGAAACCGCTTCCAAAGAGCAGTTATATATACACATTGTCTTATTCGTATTACATTAAGAAATTGCTCAATGAAACGTTGCAGGAGGTAGCACCGCGTGTCGACACTCTTCGCTCGGCACTTATTGAAGCTGAAAACATTTTGAACTCGCGTCCATTAACCGAACTGGACCGAGTCCATTAACCGAATGATAATGAATATAGTTTATGTGGAAAAATGACAGTTATTATATGGTATAAACGTTATTAAATTTAAATGGAACTGAGTTATTATTTGGACAAAATACTTTACAGTATGATTGTTTATTCAAATATTTGTTATATTTAATTATTTATTTAGTTATTTGCTAGTCTATTATTTATTTATTACAATATTTAGGTAATTACTTATTATTTGGCTAATTATTTATACCGCTGAAATAGTTAAGAAAAGGATTATAGATAGGGCATCAGGTTTTGATTTGCATTGCGGTGTGCATAATTATTTCACCCGGTCCAAGTTGATAATTTAAGTTTTTCGAAAGAATCAGTCGAAAGGAGGCGAGACGTATTTTGTTGACTGTCAGTCATAACAGCAAGAACCACGTGGATTGTCAAAAGCAAGGTGCAAAAGCAGGTGTGTGGCCCATCGCCGTCGCAAGGCTATTCTTTCCCTCTTCCGTTGGGTGCAGCGAGTTCTGATGGAGCAAGAAATGATGCATCGAAAAACCGCATTTCAAGTATACATCCGGTTGAGTTTGAAGTCGCTTCAGCAGTTAACGTTGCCGTGACTCAAACCATTTAAACTTATCGAGCAACGTTAACTAGTAGCATACGATCGGAATTGCGGGAACACATTATAATGGGGATGTAGGAAATGATGAAGTCTATCAATGACTTTACCAAAATGCATACGTTCCCAAGGACGACTGGGTTTACGCCCCGGACCGATCTGCACAAGAAGATTTGTGCAGTCAAAGGTTGTCCAACTCAGCCCAAGTGGCTGTATCAGGTATTTATGTATACAATTTTTTATATGGTTCGTGAGAGGAAGATCTTCAGGAATGCAACCTCGGCTCAGTGTTCTAGATGTGGCAGATGGTGCCACCTTAGATCTTGTTCGGGCCTCCAATCTCATAGAGACTGGACAGAGCAATTTGTTGCTAGCTGTTGCTTAGGTAACTCTTAATTCTGTTACCAATGATAGCACAGCTGTTGAACCTACCTCCAATGCAACTGCACCAACCTCCTCCTGGATATGCTCCGTTTGTGGCAATCAGATACATCGCAATGTTTTATCTGTGCGATGTAATGGCTGTCACAATTGGTGTCATATGAGGAGGTGCACTGTTCTTAGATCTCATAGAGATTGGAGTACTGACTTCTTTGCGTCGTGTTGTCTATCTGCGCATAGTAAAATGCTTGTCCCGTCTGTGTCCCGGTCACCCGTGCGGACGTCATGTAGCTCCAGTAGTTCTACACAGTCTTGGCCAATTCTTCCGCCGCCCCGCCAACAAATTATGCGTGCTCGCAGTACATTGGTGGAGCAGCGATTTAACTCTTTTAGAGTTATGCAACTCAACTGTAATTGTCTGCGTGGGAAGGTGGCTGAGATTGTGGACAACATGGTGCGTCATGACGTCTTAATTGCAGCAGTGCAAGAGACCAAGCTCACAAACTCATGTCGGCTGGCATCTGTTTCTGACTTTAATATAGTCAGGCAGGACAGAGACAGAAACAGTGGAGGAGGACTGGCATTCATCGTTCATCGAACGGTGAATTTCAGACCTTTTTCACTGCTTTCTGTTGGTCAACAGAATTCATTTCTGGAGACGCAATGTCTGGCTATAAAGTCCGGAGATGTCGAGATTGAGTTTGTGAACTTACATCTTCCACCAGTCAACAGCTGCGACCCTGGGTATAATCCGATTTTGAGCCATGTCCTGCAAGGGGATCACAGAGTTATTCTCGGTGATTTCAATGCACACCATGAGATGTGGTTCTCAGAATTAGGTAATGACCTTAGGGGTATTTGTATAGCGGACCTGATCTGCCTCGACGTAGAGTTGACGAGTGGGATATATCCTTTAGTGGGGACCGATCCCAATCCTCCGTGGAAGATTTTGTGTTCCGCGTAGAGTAATTGCAACGCCAGTATCAGTGTCCGTGGGGTGAAGTCTAGCAAAGCTTTCATAGTTTGCTGAGAGCAGTGCTATTGGATGCACTTGCAAACAAATAGGGTTGATTGGCACACCTTAAAGAAAGCTTTGCGCGCTCAATTCCGAAACCACCGGCCGCGTTACGAGTTGCTTCGGGATGTGATGGAACGTCGTGAACAGCCCGGCTAATTCGTTAATGACAATTTTCATGCTACGCGCTAACTTTTAGCCAAGCTGGATGACCCACTGCAGGAATATACCCAATGAAAATCTACATCCTTAATCATTTGCAAGATGAATGCAACGAAGTAGAAATCAGTTTTGGGCATAGACACTTCCGACAGTCTGATAGAAGTACGGCAAGACCAGCATTTGATACAGATCGTGGGCTATCCGTAAATGAAATTGCGGTAAACCCAAATATAAACGATAATTTAGAGATAAATGGAACGGTTGAAGTAGACGAAATCCGAGTTGCAGCAAAATCCAATATAAAATGTTGGAATTGTTCATTGATTGGGCATAATTTCAGAGAATGTATGTCGGTAGATCGCAGAATATTCCGTTTTAAATGTGCCAAGTTAAATACAATTGCTCCTTGGTGTCTTAATTGCAAACCGGAAAACGCAGTGAAAGCTGGAGTAATTCGTTTGGTTCTCCATTCCGGGCAGTAAATATAGTTGGGCATTCAAACGTGGAAGATAAGAAAATAATTAGTAATAGTGTAGATTGTAGAGAATGTCGTCATAAAATGTAGTATGAAGAGTGTGTAGGGAGGTGTTATGAGGCAAAAGAACGAATTTTTGAAAGTATGGTTGCAAACGGTATGCGCGCTGTGAGCCGCAAAATGCGAAAGGCTCGAAATCGGTTTAGAAGACGACGGGAAATTAAAAAGAAGGTTAGAGAGTCTGTTTCAACCATTTGCTCAAAAGACCTGCGCTTATTCGCAGATATTGAGGACAATGGCATCATATGTTTTGGGTTGCGGTAGGCGCGAACTTGTAGAAAAACTAGGGACAGGGGTGCACAAATTCTTATCCACCGTGAAGACAGCTTCAGGTCGAGATCACCAGATATTTGACAAAATTGTAGTCCCCGCACTATATAAGGACAAAGAGAGGATGATTATCTTCTACATCTGTTCGTATTTATACCAACCTTTGTACCTGGGAATCGATTTTTGGCGTGCCTTTGAACTTGTTCCTGAGATTGTAGGCGGCGTATGCGTGTTGAAGCACTCAAAATTAAAGAAATAGGTCAGTATTTCGATAGCGAGGGCAGTGAAATCGAGCGTGAAAAACGGTTTAGAGGAAGTTAAAAAAAAGAAGTTTTGAAGCATAGAATTGAACGACGGCTCGGTACCGGTAAAGAGTAGACCTTTGTCACCAGCGGTGCAATAAATGGTACATTCGGAAATTGACAAAATAGTGGAGTTAGGAGTTATAGAAATAAGAAATAGTCTGTGAAGTAACTGCACAATGGTCGTGCGACGGCCGGATAAGAATGTACTTGGTTTGGGTTGCTCGAAAACTCACCATTAAAAATGCGTCTCATGTTGACGAAACGTATTATATATCCAGTGTTAACTTAAAGTTAGCTTTTTGTGCAAATATGAGGATGATGAGAGTAAGGCCTGCACTGCTTTTTCGGTGCTAGGTCGGCCTCTATACTAGTTTGTAGTCATGCCATTCGGTCTGTGCAACGCAGCACAAATACTATGGCGTTTACTGGATAAGGTGATCCGCCAGCTTGAGAACAAATGTCTTTGTCTATTTAAACCAAATCCTTGTCATCTCAGCTGATTTTGAAAGCCATTTGGAGTCTTTCAGAGTGCCTGAAAGACGCAATTCTAACGATAGGTTTTGAAAAGAATACAATTTTTATTTTTAATCTTTGAAATACCTAGGTTTTGTTTTGGCGCTGGTGATATCGCCGCTTTAACAAATACTTAGCTGATATAGCGGTTTCTCTTACTTATTCGGTCAAGAATAAAGGTACAAACAAATTCAACTTGAGCCAGGAAGCTCAAGATTCATTTAACGCTTTGAAGAGAGCTCTTACATTTGCTTCCGTCTTCAATCACGCAAGTTTCAAAAGACGTTACTGTGTCCAGTGCGATGCATCCTTTTATGGTCTCGGAGCGGTTCTCCTTTAACTCAATGATAAGAAGTATGAAAGGCCTGTAGAGGTTTTTTCGGCGAAACTAAAAAATCACCAACTTAACTATACGGTTATGGAAAAGGAATGCTTAGCCGCGGTCCTTCCCATTAAAAAGATTAGACCTTGTATTGATATGATGCCGTTTATGGTTATCACGGATCACGCAAGCTTAAAGTGGCTGACGTCCCTTAAAGACCTGTCCAGCCGCTTAGCAAAATAAACTTTATTATTGCAAGGATTCGATTTTGAAATCTAATAGAAAAGGCGCAGACACTTTGTCACGAATGGTAGATTCCATTTGTTGTGATTCGAATGAATTATTAGGATATGAAACTGTAGAATTTAGTTCCGAAGACTATTTGGAACAAGTGCTCAACGCAACTGAAAACCAGGCACAGCTTACAAGCCGAAGGCGGGCGCCGTGCACTTGGGAGCAGGATACGAATCTCTGGAAGCTTTGTGTACCCTCCACAATTACTAGAGCAGTGATAGAGGGCGCTCATGACGACCTTCCTGCTTCTCATGATGGTGTGGCAAATACAATAAAACGTTCATGTCGTTGTTTTTAATGGCCAGACATGGTGCAGCAAGTAAGGGAATACATTCACAAGTGCACAGTGTGCAAAGAAACGAAAGCTGCGAATTGTAATATACGAGTTGGTATAGGTGATGATGTCGTATTTTATTGTTGTTGACCATTTTTCAAAGTTTGTGCTATTAAAAGCAATGCGATAAGCCAAATCGTCTGAATACAATTTCTGACACATTTGCCTTGCCGGAGGTCATTCATTCGGACAACGGCAAGCAGTTTGCATTAAAACATTTTGAAAAGTTTGCTAAACCGCTTTTGCTTCACTCATTTAAAGACTACAATATACTCACCGCAAAGTAATGCTGCCCAACGAGTAAATCAAAGCGTCTTCAATGCAATTCGCGCATAATTAGAGGACGATCATCGTAATTGGGATCTGTTTCTGCCGGAAATTAAAGCAGCTCTACGCCATTCGGTGCATGCAGGCACGGGTACTACTTTTTTTTTTGCTCTATTTGGCAATCTTACGTTCATGAACAGTCCCGATTACAAACTGGCCAGGCGGTTGCTCTCTTTGAACGACCACCGTATTTCCCTAATAGCAAAGACCAAATATCATTAATCGTTGAAACCATTAAGTCAAACATACATAAAGCTCAACTGCGAAACGGTACAATGCGGGAGTTCGAGTTTTCCATTTTATGCCAGGTCAGGCGAAAATTCGTACAAAGCAATTTTGCAAAAAAAAAAAATCAATGCAAAATTTGCACGCCTCACGACCAGCGGGGAATATGTTCGAGCTCGAGGACATCCAAGGGCGCAGTCTAGGCGTCTTCCACAAGGTTATCAAGCTTTAGCCTAGCGTATCTGTTTTAGAACATAAATGTCGTGGTTGTGGACTACGTTCGGCACCTGAAAAGTAACATAATATATATATAATACATCTTCGCAAAGGATACCTACGTTATCATGTGCTCCACTGTGCTATCGTTTGCCTGTAGTAAATGCACATACAAAATTTCTGGTTGAATATTTTATTGGTTGTTGCATTGTTTTTGTTCGTTCAATAGTTTTTGCTTGTTGTTGTATAGGGTGTTTCTATGTAGAGGTTTTGTTCAATATTGCTGGTAAAATTTAGATGTTTTGGGTCACAGTGCTTGTAAATCGCTCACGTTATCGTGAAAGGTTATCAGCCATGCAACGAATGTTATTGGTCTAGTCAATCGGTCCGTTTTGTTTTATTTACAAGCGATATTTTTTATCTATCGTTTAAAGGAACGTAGATACAGAGGGGTATATAAACCTTGTTACGGAACCCTAATCGATCGTACAACATGGACTTTGCCACGCCTAGCAACGGCTCAGGGTAGGGTTGTTGACCAAGTCCATGTCGTGGAGGGCCGAACTCTAAAATTTGTTTACGTCAAACAAAAAACACAACGACAATTCAATTTCAAAAAAAAAAAAAAAAACACAAATACAGGATGTCTCAAAAGAAAGTTGACATTTCAAAAATCGATAACAAAAGTAAGTAGTTTATTGAAAAAATGTTTATTACATATTAAAATACACACTTTGGGAATTTATTTCTTAAAAATGATATTGTCCAAATGTAAACCGTTGCGTTCACGGCTGTTACAATCCACCTGTCTTTGATTATTCTCTTTCCGTTATCGGTCCTCCAGCTGTAGTTCAATCTCGTTCAGGGATGGGTATCTCAACCCACCGATACACGAAATGGATGGATGCAGCAAAAAAAAATTTTATTTGTTTAAACTCAACCATTCCAACACAAAATGAGTTCCCAAAACACGCAAAGAACTAGTGCACTCAAGGAAAATAAGAATTGATAAGATCGTAGTCGTAAATGAGATTTAAGACAACCCTTTTTAAACTCACATTACTATTCACTTGTTTCGATAATTTCCTCTGTCACTGATATTCACTAGCATTGAATAACCCACCCAAATTATAAACTCACTCAAACTTCATGTTAAACAAATACATATAGTTTAATGATTTTTACTTAGCCTAATACTATACTACATACATATGTATAGAAGGAAGCTAGATCACTTATATTACGAAAATAAAAAAAAAAAACAAAATAAATAACGATGTATGTACATATAAAAATTATAAATTTAGCTCAAATTATTGTGTGACGAAATTTAAACCCAAATACTGCATTATTGCAAACTAAGTGTAAGAATAGAGAGAACTATGATTAATCAAAATTGCTAGACTGATGTTTTAAAAGGCCCTAAGTAAATCTTAAAATACTACTTCCCGAACCTGAGCGCTCTAGGTATGAAAAGGAGAATTATGTCTCTTTTCTTTTACAATCATAACCACTTAATTATATTCGTTTGCATTGGTTTTATTTTTTTGTTCATAGTAACATGTAAACTTCTAAAATGATTATATATATATATATATATATATATATATATATATATATATATATATATATATATATATATATATATATATATATATATATATATATATATATATATATATTTAAAAATTCAGCCGGGGCTTTAAAGTACATTTATAAAAACCTGTCGTTACGCCATGTGAAGAAATACTCTATCTGTTCTCCTGATGTTGCTTCTGTAGGAGGGAGCTTCTATCGCCGCCGGAGATGTCTTCGAGCGCCCTAAAGCTGTCGTCGTGTCGTGTTCGTTGCCCTGGAAACATGGCAGTTGGTGCAGCCTCTTCCCGTTCTCTTATTGTTTTAGCTTCTGGTGTAGCACGTTGTCTGTTTCTGACCGCCGCTTTAATTGATGTTGAGGTTATGTTTGTTACGAGCACACGTTGTCTTCTAGTTGCCGCCGGTTTAGTTGAGTGCATAGATGCCACTGTTGCGCATTTTTTTTCCAACAGGACAAGTGCTGGACACATTGAGGCGTTTGACACTTATTTGTGGTTTTTGTTGTGCCTCCAATTGTACGGTCCCAAGAAGAGCGACTGCGCAGCGTCGACGGTTGCTGTTTATTTTGTAATATTGCTGCGCAATATATATATATATATATTTGGGCGGATCGATTTTTTTTTTGTCCAAAATCGCATTTGCGGAAATTATTCTAAGGATCATTCTGAGCAATTTTGCTGAAGAAACTATGGGTCTAAAACCAATTTCGATCCAGTGATTTTCAAGGTGAAGTTCTAGCCATGTCTGTCTGTCTGCCCGTATGTCTGTCTGTATGTTGTTGTGCATTTTTTGGGAACTAATTTTTTATACAATATACAATATATATAATATATAAAATATATATACAATAAATACCACGTTTAGAAAGTGGTATTTATTGTATATATTTTTGACTAAAAAAAATTTACAAAAATTTTTCTTTTTATCTTTTTAAGTGACATTTTTGCTTTGATAAACAAGAAAATCAAAAAGAAGCTATAGCTCGTTCAACTTTTTGGGGTAGCCCCTATTTAAACCCCCAGTTTTATGTATTACAATACTATTTAAAGTTTCGTGTGAATGCTATTAGAGCTTCGGTTCAACCGAAGTTAACGTTTTTTTCTTGTTTTTTTTTTCTATTATTTTTGGTTAATTTTACTGATTTTTAAGACTATTTTCTGGCCCATAAAAAAAATTCGACATTTTTATAGCGCTCCATATAAATAAAACGACGCTGAGCGCTTTTAAGACACATTTTGGGGTTAAATATACTTCAATTAAGAAATTAACTTGATTTTTGGTACATCTTGAAGGAGTTTACATTTTTCGCAGCACTTTTAGATTTTTAATAAATTAATATGTTCATACGTTGATTTAATTCGAATTTTCTGCTACAGACGTTTGGACTGTCAGGTGTAGGCGCGAACTGATATTGCTCAGCTTCGTCTCCAAAGGCAGGACCCGCTCTTTTCAGGTAAAAATGCTGGGGAATAAGTCTCCTTTCAATAGGATACAAAATTCTGTCCCGAGTACTGTGTAAACGGCTGGAACCAGTGTGGCTTCAGACCAAAGAGGTCGACCAGTGACCAAATTTTCACTTTACGCCAAGTCCTGGAGAAGACCCATGAGTACAATAAAGACACACACCACCTATTTGTCGATTATAAGGCCGCTTTCGACACGCCGATAAGAACGAAGTTCTTCAATGCCCTATCTAAATTTGGTATCCCAGAAGATCGTTCGTCTTTGCATGATGACGTTATCACACACCAAAGCGTCATCAGAGTAGGAAAGAACCTCGCCGAATCCTTTGATACCGAGAGGTTTCAGGCAGGGTGATGCTTTACCATGCGACTTTTTCAATCTCTTGATGGAGTACATCCTACGCCAATGCCTATACGTAGAACGATCGGGCACGATCTTCCATAAGGAAATGATGCTACTGGCATATGCTGATGATATAGACATCATAGGCACCAACGAACGGCGAGCTAGCAGGGCGTTATCGGAGATTGAGAAACAGTCACGTCTCATGCGCCTAGCGGTGAACGAGGACAAGACGAAGAACTTGGTGTCCATTCGCAGACCAACACCGCGTCTTGGACGGTCTGTGATTATGGAGAATTTCAACTTCAATGTTGTAGAAATCTTCGTCTATCTGGAACAAAATTACAAGCGACAAGAATGTTAGCCGAGAGATCAGACGAAGAATCACTCTTGCTAATCGCTGCTACTAGTAGAGCTCTCTCTCGAACTACGAAGATAAAAATCTTTAAGACACTGATAGTCCCGGTCCTGCTGTATGGCGCAGAAGCATGGACACAGACATCAACGGTTGTAGAGCCACCTAAGTAAGTAAGTAAGTGTTCCGAGACCGGTGCAAATCCAGAGAAGATTAAAAGCATATTGCATATTTTGAAATTGAAAATTGAAAGTGAAGGCTATATAGTACGAGCAAAATATTTGGAGCAATTGGAAGAACGAAGAAAGAAGTTAATTGCTCCTGCAAAAGGATTTCAACAATTTAAGATCATATCGGTAGGTTATATGACAGCTATATGATATAGTGGTCCTATCTGAAATTTGGTCAGCACGCGTAGAGGCTTCTAGGACTGACATATACCAAATTTGGTTAAATTCGGATAAAAAACAATAACAAATCCGGGATACTAATAGTTCATTCCGAATCGGTAGGTTATGTGACAGCTATATGATATAGTGGTCCGATCCGAATGAAATTTGGTCAGCACACGTAGAGGCTCCTAAGAATGGTATTTAAATTCGGATAAAAAACAATAAAATTTTGGTGTAATAAGAGTTCATTCCGAATTGGTCGGCTATATGGGAGCTATATGATATAGTGGTCCGATCTTGCGATTTTGACATATTGTCAACTAACTACAGATAGAAGCCTATGACAAAAGTTTCGATAGCTGCACTATAAGTATTTTTGGCCGCTGATTCCATACAAGACCGACCACTGTGCGCATATGAGTTAAAGGTGAGAGACTTCTACCGGCGGACTACAACAATCCTTAAGGTAGCACGATCCTATTTTCAATATTATGATTTTTTGTTATATATTTTTATTTTTTTTATTTTGATGTTAAAAATGCCTCCATCGCATAGCCAATCACCTAACGCAATTTAAAATTAGATGCCTCAAACCTACATATGTAGATACCTAAATCGTACCTTTTTCTTGACGGTGTTAAAGGGTAATATTACATAAAATGACTATTCCAAAACCTGAACCCGCCGCACAGTCCCATAGGCCAAAAATCAAAAAAAAAAAAAAAAAAAAGCAAACCCAAAATATTTAGGTAAAAAGTAACCAGATTGTTCCTTTAAATGTCCACTGCTATTCCACTAAATGCCAAACCGGATTTTTCTGGAAATTTAACGGTGCTTTCTAAAAATAGCATTGAAACTGCGAGCACATGTCCAGTTGTAAAGCGAATTGTGTTTATTGAAAGGGAGTTGCACACTTCTAAGCTGTTCGAAATTTGATTGAAACTACAAATTTAAATAATTTAAAATGGATTTTATACATAAAGGTATTTATTTTATGTTGTATATTAAAGATTATTTTTTGTAAAATTAATGCTTTAGATAACAACTTGTTGTGCATTTTATGTGTGTATGTTTTTATGTTTACTTAAAGTTTTAGTTGTGTTCCCCCACGATTCCTCCATTGAATCTTTCGTCATTGTATTTGTCCACATTTTAAGTTAAAGAAAGTTTTCAAGGTATTTGCAAGAAGTTGCCAGTGTGTGTATAATCTTTAATATACTAATGCCGTCTTGACCATTTTCAACGTCAATTTGCTTTGCGGTACATCTGATTGTGTTTTGTTTTTGTGACATTGCTTTGTATTCGCCTTTCGTTCTTGTGTTCAGAGTTCAGTGTTGCTCTAAAGTATTTTTCTTCAATTTTGTTTGGTTTTCTACATATGTATTTTTTTTGTTTGACGCTTCTTGGCAGTGCGTGATTTCAAGGATTCATATTTTTAATCTCTGGTGCGCAGAACACGGTACGGACGCAAAGAAAATGAAGAAATTAACTGATCTTGGGAAATGTATTGGTTACATTTGTAAAAAAAATATTCGTATATTGGGCTAATTACAAACGTTCAAAATGTTTAGTAATAAAATACCAATCTAACTGGCTTGACGGAAATGAAAACATTTTATTAAAAATTAATTCAATGTCTCAACAAATTGAAGCAAGTGCTGATCGTGGACGTTCGAAAATAGATTTCAGCGAGTCTTCAAAGAGAACAAAATGACGAAGAATTGCTGAGCTCTCAAAAACCGATGAATCTGCCGCTTCTGTTCTACGATCGTACAACTTACAATCAAAGGCAATGTCATACATTGAAGTGAGTATGGATGAAGGATTAGCTTTTCTAATAGAGACAAATTTGTCAAAACACCAAATATTTGCTCATTCGAAGTTTTAAAAATTCCAAAATGTCATTTGATTTATTGCCATGTTACGAGCAAGTCTTAAAAGCTAAAGCATTAAGTTATCCGGACAAAATCAGTGTGAGTGAATCACAGGCGACACGGATTTTAAAACTTCAGCGTGATGTTCTTGACAATATTGAAGACGATTTAGTGGAAACCCTTTGTTTAATAGGAAAGTGCAGTCTTCGTCTAGTACTCCGCGCGAACAGACGTCATCGGTAATAAGTTCGTTTTCGATCAAGTAAACGCACGCTTTTACTCTTCACACTCACTTTCATTCTTTTCTCCTTTTCGTTCATCTAATAGTGAGCCGTTATTTATCAAAGAATAATAGAGTCAACTAAGTCATGGCCCCGGTGCCACCAATAGGTAGGGAAAACATGTTTACCCTGCTAAGTGTAAGCCCAAAGTCTAAAAAAAAGACAGTATCAAAAAATACCTATCGAATTCCCTGATCCAAAGATATTGTCTCCATATACACCCTACGCGACGGAAAACTTCTCATGCTCGTAAAAAGCAAAGAGGTGGCCGAAAAATTCTTGAAAACTAAGGATCTCCCTGGTAGTTGCGAAATTACATGCAAGCTGCACGAATCCCTGAACATCATCAAAGGCACCATTTACGCACCCTTCCGCAACAATATACCAGAAGACGAAATCGTCCGTGAACTAAAATCACAACACGTAACCTCAGTGTACAATTTCAATCGACGGCACACCAAAACCCACCGGCGTGGTCTTGATAACCTTCGACCTGTATACACTAACAACAAACTTGGCATCTTCAGGCTTCTCCACAACCAACTCCCGAGGAAAAAGGTTCGAAAAGCTCATAGAAAAAGCTAACCGCGCCCTTCTAAACGACGGCTCAGTCACCCACTTCTCCACACATAACTCGCTTACCTGTGTTAATCTGACGATAATTTCTTCATCAATCCTCCATAGATGTAACTGGACAATTGACAATTTCTTACACGGTAGTGACAATTTCCCAATAGTCACTAGCATAACTACACAATTTAATACTGAAAAAATCACACGTAACCCCAGGTACAAAACAGACAGTGCTAACTGGGAGAAATTCCAAAAAATAGAAACATGTCACTTCCCAACCTTGTTGCCTACAAAAAAGAAAAAGCCCTATTTAAAAGAGAAGCTAAAATAGCGAAAAGAATTGCACTCTCAGATTTCACGTCTCACATATCGACATTACACTCTTCAAAAAAAATTTGGACCGATATAAAAACGTTAACCGGCGTACGCAAAACACAACTCAAATGTTTAAAAGTCGATCAAACGCTTCTAAACTACTCTATGGATCAAAACTTCTCCGCCGAGTATATATCCAACAAGACCACCTTACTTGTCCTGAACTAGCAACCAGAACTTATTGCACCTTTCGCAAAACATCTCGGATCTGAGATAACTTTCATCGAGTTCGAAGCAGCACTAGGACATACAAAAGGAAAAACCCCAGGCTTTGATCGTATATCTTACCCTATCTTACCCTATCTTACCCTATGCTCTGCTCACGAACATAAGCGAAAAAAACATACACACTCGCTCTTTCTCTCTCTCTCTCCCTCTCTCTGAGCAGCAGACTTTGTTTCTTTTCGTTTTTGTTTCTGTTGAGCGGTTTGAGTTGAGCTATTCGTGTGACGCCCTGTTAATGAACAACGTTTAGAGAGAGAAATACGATTGACGCTTTTACCATGCTTTTACCATGTTTCTCCCATTATCAGATGTAATGCTGTGTGTATATATTTTTAATTCTCTAATAACATACATATTAAAAAGTTTCTGTAATTCAATTTTTACCTAAAGATTTGATCAAGTGTTATTCCCTAATCTTCTAGGGAATTTCCAAATTTCACTCTGACTCTTTGCTCAAAGTGTCAGTAAAACACACTTATTTTCGGACAACGAGAAAAGGTCAACTGTTATTTGCGTTACTCAACGTCAACCAAATTCTAAAAAACGGCAAATACCCACATGCATGGACCACAGCGGTGATTTTACCCATTCCTAAGCCACACAAACCCATTCATGATATAAACAGCTTCAGACCAATATCCCTATTACCGATATCCAATATCCCGCCGACTTATGTGGTTCATAAAAATGAATTTATTTCACACAAATAATCGGCTTTTACGCGAAAACACGGAACGATGGACGCACTATGGCAAATACATCATTTGGTGTCGGATGCTCTTTCCTCACGAAATTACGTCACTATTCTCGGGACTGATTTGGAAAAAGCATTCGATCGCGTCATGGTACACACGGTCCTCCACCAACTAATGCTCTGGAGGGTTGGACCTAATGTCTTTAGATCTATAAAGGCCTTCATGGCCCACCGGTCATTCCATGTGCGTGTAAACAACACTCTATCGAAACCACATCCGTTATTTAATGGCATCAATCAAGGTTCCCCACTTTCGGTAATTTTATTCATCATTTGCATTTGATAAATTGAACTCTATTGTACTACAACACAAAAACCTACAAGTATATACCAAAACAAAAGACACCTTTTCAAAACTCCTGCAGGACATTAAAAATTGGGGAAACTTGTCGGGTGCCTCGTTATCAATTGAAAAATGGAAATTACTGCACATCTGCCGAAAGCATCATTGTCCATCTAACAACATATCATTCAATAATATCAATATAGAAACAGTAGATAACTTAACAATACTTGGAATACTATTCGATAGTAAATTTAATTTTAGACAACACTGTACAGCGTTAAGATCTAATCTAGAATCTCGACTAAATATAATTAAATTTCTAAGTTCAAAAGAGAGCATGGGACCTGTCGCGTAAGCAATTTGAAGTGACATGTTCTTGTATGAGTTGAGTTCTCTATACATTGTATACTTAATGATCATACGTACCGTTACAACTGGTAACTAAATCAAGTGGCCCGAAAAAACAAAAAATAATTTGGAAAAATCTGAGGCCATCATCTATTCGTTACTACAGACCAATACGATTCCAATTCGAAAAAGAAACCTCTCAATTGGCTTTAAATGAAGAGAAATACTCTAAGGAAAAAATGTATTTGTTAGAGCCTACTACGTATCAAATATCCAGCAAAACAAGTTCAAATTGAACACAGTTTGCAGTTAACTATGGTTGATGGATAAATATGCAATGCACTTAGTCAAACACCTTCCTCTAAATGTTGCATATGCGAAGCGAAACCAACCGAAATGAATGATTTGGAAAAGTGTTTAAAAAGGAAGGTCAATCAAAAACTTTTTGAGTTTGGCCTGTCCCCATTACACTAATATATTCGGTTTTTTGGCAAGCATGTTATTCCTATGGCGACAAAATCGAATTTTGAAAGCTCTCGGCGAGACAAATTAAACTGCGTTTAGATATATCGTCGTTATATTGCCAATTGTCCGAAAGTAAAAACTTTTAGCATAAAAACATCTGTTTGGCTCTCCAAATCGTTTATAGTGTTTTTCGGATTGCCCTGCTCCACAAACTCGCCCTTACTGTGGTTTGTGAAAGGGGGGGTGGTAAGTTCGGGCCCATGTACTATTATAAATAAAAATTGTACATTTTTTTAAGCTTTTAGTCAGACAAATTCCATATTTTAGTAGTTTTCGCAACTTTTTCGGAATGGTTTTGCGATTTAAAGCCGGACTTTTTGTGTTTTTCTGTTTACTGTATGGTTTTTTTGTAATCAATTCATTTGTAAAAATATATCTTTGCTAATACATATACCTCATTCAAACATCTTTACAAAAAAGTTATGTTTAAAAAGTTTTTTTTTTACTTTTTTCGCAAACTTCAACCGACGATATCTGGAAAACTAAGCGAGATATCAAAATTTCGTAAACGCAGTTTAATTTGTCTTGCCGTGAGCTTTCCCAGTTTTTCGAATATACTTTGCATATAACGTACAGATTAGATCAGAAGACATGGAGAATTTGTACTGCAGAAGGTAAAAAGCACTTCTTCTCAGAAAAAAAAAAAATTCAAGCCGATTTCCGAGCAGAATTGGGATTAGTTGTAGACAAGTCCAGACCTGGGGGAATTGGTACTTCAAATGACGGCTATACGGCGAGAACATTTTTTAATAATGCGAAATTGGTTGCTGACATTACGGGTCTTGATGAAAATATTATAACCAGATGTTCATCATTGCTGCAATGTATGGCATCAGGATACAAAATAAATGTGGAGAAATTCGGAGAGTATGCACTTGATACGGCCAAATCACTTATAGATACGTACTTGGTATCCCTCAGTTCACAAAGTTTTAATTCATTCCACTGATGTCATAAATTATGCACTTGTTTCAATAGGAGAACTATCCAAAGAAGCTGCCGAATCTCAAAATAAAGATATTAAAATGTCTAGAACACAACATACACGAAAAATATCACCGACTTAATAAATAGATTGCTCTTAAGTTCGGATCCCTTTACTACGGAGCAAAGGAAATTACCACCTAAACAAAAAGCAAACTTATCAATGTCTGCATTTGATTTATTAGATGACTAAGTTATTAACCCATTGAAATGGAAAAATTTATTTTGTTGTTGTTAATCTGTTATCGTTTCTAGATCTAAAAAATATTTTTTTATTTTGACAATTAAGTAAATAAAATTTTAAACTGTTAGCCTTACTGTAAGTATTTTTGGCATTTATTTATTAATTTTCCATATAAATGCATTTTACCTAAAATGCAAGTATTTTTGGCCACTATCGCCATATAAGCGCAACCACTGTGCCATGTGCACCAAATGAAATGAACAAAATAGTTTCAAAAATGTTATAGTGTTTTATTTTTTAAGAAATAAACTCATTCTTAAGAACCAGCCCAGCCCGGCTTCAAGAAAGGCAATCCAGTTCTTAATAATTTGCTTTTCATAGATCATCTAGCAACTAGTGCAATTGCCTTCAGACAAACCCTTATACATTTCTGCAAAGCTTTCGACAAGATATGAATACACTACTTCATACACCAACTACAGTAGTGTAAAATGGCTCCCAAAATTATTGCATACGTCACACTTTTTATGCTAAATGTGCTTTAGACAACAGCTACCCACATCTCCTTTATCGTATTCCTCATATCGTACAAAAAACACTACTAAACCAAAAAGTACAAAGGCAAACATACAGACTGACCTAAACGAACTTTTTCCAGATATATCAGAGTGATGTGAAACCTCTGGAGCTTATCTGTTTAAAGAAATTAACAACGTAATCATACCGAAAGTGAAAATTTTAAAACAAATTAGGTTCAATACTCAATAGTAAAAAAAAATGGGGCTCCCACATCACACAGCTATCCACAGAACTAGCAAGCAATTTAATAGTATTAAACAGCTTTGAAGCCACAAATACAACAGTCGCCCATCTACACTAATCTACGTAATAAAATGCCAAAATTGAATCTAAAAAACCGAAATCTAAAGAGAATTCAACGATCTTACTACTCGAATCAAACACAACTATCCCTTTCGACCGCCTAAAATGCTAAAAAAATGAATGGAAAAATATATGCTCATATTATTCGTGTGTCATACGTCCATTAGCATAAGTGTAAAATATATTTATAAAAGATCAACTACTGTAATAGACGCTTAATGTCAAACTACATTGGATTAATTTTTTGTAAGTATGTAGTTAACCAATTTTAAAACAGTAATTATTTGAAACATAATTCCCTACATTGAAACATGTTCGATACAACAATATAATTACAAAGTTATTTTGTGTATAAGCTATACCGTAAAGTGGCCAATTCACGGCCATTTTCAGTAATGTCATTATTTTATTTAAGAAAGGTTCCATATCAAGTTTTAGCCCAATATCTCGAATATTAAGGGAATGGGGAGCAAATATACACCAGACAGACATGGTTAGAACGGGTCGCCTTGTAAATATATATACTGTATGGGGTCTCCGATGCTTCTTTAAAGGCGTTAAAGGCAAAATTTTGATTAAGTTATAAAATAATACAATTCTCGCTCCATGTGAAAATCATACAAATTTTCAAAATTAAGCTTTCATTTTAATGTAATGTGTCGTTTCCACCAAAATTTATTCGCGTTCCGCTTCTGTTCGCATCTTGAAAAGTGTTTCACCAAACGCACTTTGCGTTGAACGAAGTTGGACATACATATGTATGTATTTGAAATTTCCGCTATGATGTCAGCTGTTTTATTATTTCTTTTTTCTTGTGAGGAGGGATATCAAGCAAAACAAAGGACGACTAGCACAAACATTGAAAAGAATTAATTACAATATAATTTATCAAATTATTCAAAAAACAAGAAAAAATCGTTAACTTCGGTTGAACCGAAGCTCTAATACCATTCACAAGAAATTCTAAATCGTAGTGTAAAACATAAACGAGGGGTTTAAATAGCGGCTACTAAAAAGTGGGCGGTACACGTCCACTAGTAGATATGTATGAAGCGACCATCTATAAGATGCCGCCATATTTGAATTTCAAGTTGATATTGACGTTTTTTATACAAATATATAAAAATGAGCTGTAGGTTTGTATGGGACTACCTCAAAAAGTGGGCGAGACACGCCCATTTGTATATGTATATGAAGAAGTTGCCCATTAAAATCCACTAAATCGAATTTTAAATAAATATTGATTTATATAAAGAATTTTTTTTATAAAAAAGGTGGGTTTGTATGGGGGCTACCCCGAAAAGTGGGCGAGACACGCTCATTATTCTATGTATGTTAAGCGGCTATCCATAGAAAGCCAGCACATCGCATTTCAACCTAATATTGTCTTTTATAAAGAAGTTTCTCGTACAAAAACACAAAATTGGGCGGAGGGTTTGTATGGGGGCTACCCAAAAAAGTGGTCATGGCGGGCCAATCTTGATACTCTATTAAACTGCAATAATTATACGTGTGTGTGCAAATTTTCAACTGGATAGAATAAAATTTGGTGCCAAAAAATTCGCAACAACATACAGACAGACAGACGGACAGACAGAGGGACATGGCCAGATCGACTCGTCTCGTCGAGCTGATCAAGAATATATACACTTTATGGGGTCTACGATGACTCCTTTAATGCGTTACAAACTTTCAGACAAACTGATAATACCATTTCATATTAATTGTGAATGGTATAAAAAATATACTAAACATTGATATTTTTCCCATCCCATTTGAATGCGGATGCATGATGTGAACTGTTTGTTTACAGCAAATTCTTTGTAAGAAAAAAACAAACACACATTTTCGCATACGAGCCAGGATGCGCAGCATTACACCACCAACACCATACAATATACTAACCATACATATGCTTTCAGTTTAAAACTACTATTGACCTAGCCAAAGTTTTTATTGATTATTAAATAGTCAGAAAAACACAGTGCTTCATCAGACAGTTTCAACAGTTTAACACATATTTCGCAGTCATGCTTCTGCAACAACTTGTACAATAGGTATCCTGCAAAATAACGCAATCCATTTTCATTAAAAGTATCTTGAATACACGGTGTGAAGTAAAAATAACCGAATTTTTTAGTTATAAAATAAAAAAAGCATGGCAATTTGTTTCAAAGCTAATATTTATTTGTTTCAAAGCTAATTTTTATTCAAAATACGATCCATTTAACTCAATACAACGTTTGGAATGCTCAATCAATTTATCCATAGACTTTTTAAACTCGCTTTTTGGTATGTTCTTTAGCACCTGTGTCACGGATGCTTTTATGGCTGGAATGCCATCGTAAAAAGCTCCTTTCATTGCAGTTTTCATTTTTGGGAGGAAAAAATAATCGCACGGTGATAGATCAGGCGAATCCGGAGGGTGGTCGATGAGACAAAACAGTTTTTTCATATAAAATTCATAGACTTTTTTGGTCTTGTGAGGTGATTCATTATCATGCAATAAAAACCGCTGCTATTCTTTGGAATATTCGGGCCTAACACGTAGAACTCTCGACCACAAACGATGTAAAACTTGTGAAATGGTGTCTTTGC
The DNA here is from genome assembly GCA_035044765.1 of Leucophenga montana. Lineage (NCBI taxonomy): Eukaryota > Metazoa > Arthropoda > Insecta > Diptera > Drosophilidae > Leucophenga > Leucophenga montana. The sequence continues at coordinate 214,882 of JAWNNQ010001701.1, forward strand.
AATGCTCTACTTGTACACGAGCGATTTTTTGATAATGATTTACCTGATGTGGAACAAAACGCCTTTCTTTTACCCAAGTCCTCAGTTAATATTTTGTAGATTATACAGAAATATGAATGAATGAACAGTGAAATTTTCATCGATAGCGATTATTTAACTTCTTCCACTAATTCAGCACGATTAGATGCTTCGTGTCGTGCAGGCTTTGGATCATCATTTAAATCATCACGTCCGTTTTAAAATCGTGTAAACCACGTCTAAACTTGAGTACAACTCATTCAATCATCACATAAACTTTTTTTAACAATTCGTAAGTCCCAGTAAATTTTTTACCGAGTTTAAAACAAAATTTAGTATTTGCCCTTTGTTCCATTATGTTTTTACGACATAACTAAAAAAAAAAAACTGTTATTAAAACGTGTGTCGTTTTGTAGCCTGTCAAACGATTATTATGAACTTAGCTACTTTCGAAAAAAGAAAAATGTACCTTTCTAACGTTGCCAATATTTAATAGATGGCGCTACGTGTTCTATGATTTAAATTAGCGGTGGGCACGACCTTGTTCTCGTTGCTCTGAGTGCTCCATCCGTTACTTTTGCATGTTTGCGATTTTCGACGAGACAACAACAACCACACACAATTTTCGGACCGTCATAAAAGTGTTCATTTTGCTATGATTTATGACTTCTGCTGCGTCTTGTATACTGAGTAAGAAAGCGAAGTAGCTTTTGATGTGTTACGATTTTTACTAAGTAATTTAACTAAGTGATCGAGTTTAAATGGTTTCAATAATTTTTTCAGTGTTGAATTTTTTTTACTTTCAAACAACAACAATACAGCTTGAAAAAAAGGCGCGATTTTCTTCGCGACGCATAGAATCATAAAAAGTTTTCATTTTGCTTAGATTTATGACTTCAAAAACTCTGTTGTAGATGTTGTTTTACTGCTCCCGATTCCAAATTTCGTGCTCACCGCTGATTTAAATTAAAAGTTCGGTTATTTTTAGATCATGCCTTGTATGTTGCTTCTAAAGAAATTTCTAATTCTGACTCCTCGTCTAACAAAATGGAATCATCGTCGTCTATAGTTTTCACCTTAGAAAACTCTTTAGATGTCGATTGAGTTGAGCCACAGTCTTTTATAATGTTAATCAACATAGTTTCTTCATCAGGTACACAGTTCCCAGATACTGTAGTTGATGTTAAAATTTTCAATGACAACATTTTAGACATTATTATATTAATTTCTAACTTTGTCGGATTATTATTTTTAGCTCAATTACTGCCCAGTTACTATTTCTTTTCCCTTCTTATTACTAAGATAAGTCTAACAAACCTACATCCTGCTCAATACTCCAATACCATATCCTGCTCAATGTAAGCACATGTATATGCTCAAAGAACTTGCTCAAAATTCATGTCTTTTAAAAGTATTGCTTTCTGCACCGATAAACTTCTTTTACAACCTTTGTCGAAAATTCATGTCTTATGATTAACCAATGATTATTGGTATATTATGATAGCAAAATCAAAGTCTCATTAAAAAGAAAAAACGTTAACTTTGAACCGAAGCTCTAATACCATTCACACGACATTTTAAATTGTATTTTAAAACAAAAACGTGGGGGAGTCCTTAAGTAGGAGCTACCCCACCGCCCACTAGTAGATGTATATGAAGCGACCATCTATAAAATGCCACCATATCAAATTTCAAGTTGATATTGATAATATTGATAATACAAACGCATAAAAGTGAGCTGTAGGTTTATATAGGAGTACCTCAAAAAGTGGACAGGACACGCACATTTGTATATTTATGTGAAGCGGCTGTTGGCCAAATTGCATTGCAACCCAATATTGACTTCAATAAAGAAGTTTTTCATACAAAAACACAAAAGTCGGCAGTAGGTTTGTATGGGGGCTACCCCGAATAGTGGGCGGTTCCCACCCATTAATGTATATGTGAAGCGACCGTCCACTACAAGCTATCATATCAGTTGTTAAGTTGATATTGACTACAATAAAATGTTTTTCGTACAAAAAGTCACAAGTTGGCGGTGGGTTTGTTTAGGGGAGTAGCGCAATAAAAAGAAGTGCACGTGCAAATTTTCAACTGGATAGCATACAAATTGGTCCCCAAAAAATGCTCAACAACATACAGACGGACATGGCTAGATCGAATCGTCTCGTCGAGCTGATTAAGAATATATGTACTTTATGGGGTCCTTTAATGCGTTATAATACCATTTCACACTATGTATGAATGGTATAAAAAGAGAAACAAGCACAAGATACGCAACATCAGTTTTAAAGCATGTTCAATTTTGCAGAAAAACGACGACAGCGATTCCGTGAATCTGCTTTCGCTCTGTAAAGTTTCTGAAAAGGGAGCCTGTAGCTGCTATTTTCTTCACTTTTTCGCTCACCCTCTCTCTATCACTCTTCCTTGCTATGTCATTTGGCAAATTTATATCTACGAATTGAACACTTTGACAGCACAAACACTACTGCTTCATAAACTTACAAAACGAAACGTAACTTTTGTTGGCAAAATTGAAGTTGTTTCGTATCTGTTTGGGTTGTCCTGCTCTTTATTTGCTTTTTAAATGTTTTTAGGTTATATCGTTGATATTGCTTTTTGTTTTTGTTTCCATTGTAGAGATTTACAACTTTACAAACCGTACAAACAACTCGCTTCACAGTGACAACGACAACGATACGCGTTATCAAATAATACTTTATTTAATCCGACATTGTGCACGCTACACAAAGCTTCAATGTTGTATTGGTAAACATATACCATAAAATGCGTTTATTAAAACTAGAATTAATGGAAATAAATATTTTAATATTTAACTTGAGTTCGATATTTAGTCGGCAGAGCCCTGCATGAACTCATTCATTTCATTCCGCATTTATGTATGTATATCGTTTTGTGGTTTTGCAGCCGAACACTATTAAGGAGACGAGAAGCAAAAATTGATATCAGAAATATACTGCTAGAAAGAAGTGAATAACAAAATGCACAATTACGCATTGCTATTTTTCAGTGTCATATGCCGTCCTTTTATGCTTTAGCGGCGCTTTTTGATGGTTCGTTTATACAAATGATACATAGCCTATAATCTTCACCTGACTAATTGTACCACACTGTAAAAATTTCACAGCTATCTGGCCGATCGGTTACAGAGATATAACAACTTTCAGACTCAGAGAAAAAACGCATTGTAAAAATAAATATGAAATATTATTATTTTATTTAGTTATTTGGCCGTTCTCTTGGGATCGGCCAAATTACGATTCTTTTGCAAACGGCCTAAGCAGTTCACAAACGTCCGTTAGGACAGGTATTCTCTGAATAAGACTGAATAACTGAGCAAATTGTGAGAAGGTAACACTCCCCTTAATTAGAGGTTGGTGCTCTGGGTTTGGTTCCCGTCACCGCAAAACAACATTTGCCATTGACGACACAGAGAAAGCCTCGGATACTGTTCCCCTTTGTTGACGACCCCCGCAAACGATTTAAGGACACTGATGTACAGGTATGCACCTGGAATGTCCACGGGGCTGTTGCAGATATCCAGCTGGTTGATGTCCTCGACAAATTCAAGACTGACAACACCGCAATATAGGAAATACGATGGATAGGAGAAGGCTGCTCAAAAAAGGCATCCTGTCACATCTATTAAAAAATCTACGAACGCTGCCCCAATCACGATGTTAAAATCGTACTTAACGATTTCAACGCCGAAATTGGGTAGGAATGAATGTTTGGCCCAACAGTCGGAATATTTAGCCTTCACGAGACTACCTCCAGCAGTGGAGAGAGGTGCAGGTAGAAAAATGGTAATCAGTAGCACCAGATTTCCACACCGGAACACACACAAGACTACTTGGCGCAGTCCCGATCAAAACACACGCAATCATATTGATCATGTTGTTATCGACGGAAGGCACGCGATGTGCGAACGGTACGAGGTCCCAACATCGACTCGTACCACTTCCTAGTGGCAGCTAAGGTACGCACCAGGCTCAGCATGGTGCACGCCGCACTACAACGAAAGCTAGACATCGGAAACCTGCAATCACAACTGTGACCGCCGACGCCTTTTTGGCCAGACTCTCCCAACTGTTCTGGGAGACATATCTCCCACTCATTACTTACACCAGGCTTGTGACAAACCCTTGGTATGACGAGGAGTGTCGCCAAGCTACTGCAGAGAAAGACGTCGCTTACAGAAGAACTCTACAAACGCGAGCTGTTAGAGAGCGATATCGCGTGAGAAACGGGGAGAGGATAAACGCCTTTTCAGACGCAAAAAGAGGAAACAATAAAGGCGTGAGCTAGAGGATGTTGAGGTGCTATGTAATAGAAATGAAGCTCGAAAGTTTTATCAATAGGTCAAGCGTCTGACTGAAGGTTTTAAGCCAGAAGTTTCTTTCTGCAAGGGCAATAATGGAAGACTGTTTACAGATACACAGGAATCCCTGAGACTATAGTGAAGTGACTTCTCTAACCTACTTGGTGGCGATGAAGAGAACAATACCGCCAATAGAGGATCATGTCTAGAAACACCAGTTGATGATGGCTCCCTTGTAGAGCCACTGGAGGTCGACTAAGTAATTAGAAAGCTGAAGAATGACAAACCAGCACCAACTCTTATGCAAAATGTTGTCCGATGAATGCATGGCTAACGATTGCAATCTCAGTGTTCCTTGTCCTATTTTCAAGAAAGGAGACCACGCTGTCTGCGCGAACTACCGTGGTATAAGTCTCCATTCAATTGGATACAAAACTCTGTTCCCGTACACGGGTGCTCTGATAGGCCGTCCAGATAGGTTGACCAGTGACCAAATTTTCTTTTTACAATAAATCCTGGAGAAGACATGTGAGTACAGCAAAGATTATAAGACCGCTTTCGATACGATACTTTTTGTATTTTGTAGGGCTTCAATCGTAGTTAATTTTTTAATATATGCCCCATGCTACGAGCATACACATTGAGTTTTGTTTCGCCAATTTAACTCTGCTTTTTTCGTGGATTACGTTAAATTCTGGCGCTCACCTTACTAACTATTTCTGCCGATTCTGCTGTTTTTGGATATCCACCTCCATGGAGTTTTCTGATGTTACCAAACAATTTATTCACACGTAAATGACGTAGTGATAACACTGTTGCCTTTGAATACCATCTCAGTAAATTTTTTTGGCTGAGACGTAAATCGTTAAGCTTCCATAGGCTTGTAATCAACATAACAGAATGACGCTTGACAAATCAAGAGCGCGCTGTCATTAGCCGTTTGATTGCTACAGCAGCGTCAAGTTGATAACACTTTGGTAACACGTTGGTAACAACAAACGGGACAACATCGGGAAAAAATATTAGAATAAAAATGTTGTAATTTAAGACTATGAATTTATGGAGCATAGTGGTAAACCAACTACTAAAGAAATTTTGTGGGAAAGCTCCCAAAATAACTGCATTTGCTGATATGCATAATTATCATGAGAAAATGTCCATCGACTCTCAACTTAATCATGGATCGTAAGTTAAAACAGAAACTTGGTTGGTAGCCGGACTCAGTATCAATGCGGATTAGACCCAAACACAATGAGACACAATGTGAATGGTGAAAAAAAGCAACCAATGCGCTCTATACATGAAGTTTTTTTACCAAGACTGATGTAGGAGTCTACTCCCTGAACATCTACACCCGTATACTTACACAAAAATCTGTAAAACGCCTTTATGCGACTGACACCATGGCAAAAAAGCTATGGACAAAGCTCAGTTGGCAGGGAATTCAGCAGTAGAACAGAGTACATACGCCAATTTCACTGGGACCAGGAGACTGGACCAGCGTGCAATACAAATATTTACAGACGGCTCCAAAATGGGGCCAGGAGTTGAAACAACGGTATACTGCGTAAATCTGGGGTTTTCGTATAAACTATCCGATTACTATAGCATATTCTAGGCGAAAGTATTCGTAATAAGAAAACCGGCAGCAGAAGAAGGAGGAGGGCTAGATCAGAGATGGAGAGAGACGGAATAACACCTGCAGCTGTAAAATATCCAAGACAATGCTCAAAGAACAAAACAAAAACTCTCGCAATATCTGTTGAAGCTCAATGGGAGACACTGCAGATTATTGGTAAGCGTTCTAACAGGGCATTGGGTAGCAGCCGCTCATGCGAAAAAGCTAGGCATAACCAACAGCTGCTCAGTAATCACAAAGTCAAGATAACTTGACACTTCGCGTCTTTGGAAGAAGCGACCAGAAGGATTTCTAACAGGATATTAGCATTCGCCAAACACACAAAAAACCTACAAAATTTTATAAGCTCATGAACGACATCCATCATTGGTCTCACTAAAGATCATATTGGTCTATGTGTGACCGCAACCAAAGTGTCAGCCGGCGTAACCTAACATATTCTAACCTAACTTTATAATGGTATCATGAGGGGCAACAAAGAAATGAAATTATGATCTTTCTTTCTTTTTGTAGAGATCCTCCTTGCCTTCTTACTACTATTGTATTATTATTATTATTTATTTCTTTTACACATAAGTATATTTGGTTTTACAAAAATTTTAAGCGTCCTACTTTTAGGATTTAACATTTTTTTTCACCCAACCAACAACCCCCTCCCCACCCAAACAGCACGTTCTGCATTCGCCACTGTTCTAGTGTACCTTAATGTAATGTAGTTTAGTAAAACACTGATAATTACTTTAAGTTGGTATGTCATAGCGTCTAAGGACTTCGTTGTCGCGTCTAGAAGGCGCATTTTCTTTTGGATATGATACTTTTTGTTTATTGTTTCGATAGTTTTATGTTGCGCTACATTTCGTTTAAAAGTTTTTATAGTTCGCTAATATATCGCAGATCACTTCCATGTTCTTTGTCTCTGTCCATGTCTATTTTCATGATGCTGTCCAATTTTCACAACTCTTCCGCTCGGTCTCATATCATTGCCATGAAGAGTGACAAGAAAATACTAAGATGACATCGAATACATACATCTCGCTAAACACGCTTTTGTTTTCGCATTTACTCTTACTTCAGAAAATAACTTTTTGCTGCAAATATATTGCATTGTAACTTTTAGTATACTTGTACTAAAAATAAGTCAGATATATACAACATTAAGCGAAACTGATTATGTACGAGGAGAGGAAAGTGTTTTTATAGCCTCAATATATAGTTTTTCGGAGAGTTTGCAACATAATAGAGAAGTCGTTGGAAAAGGTGTAAATGTTTGTCATAAATCGACGAAATAAATATATAACAGCCTCACGGACTGCAGAATGCAGTGATTCTTCCTGACTTTATCGCCATAGAAATCTTTGGAAGTCCTAAATTAGTCTAGAAAAATAGACATTGATATAACAGCTGACGTAGTTATAACTGAATTAGCTTCTTCCCTTTCTACTGGGCCTCCCATTATGCATAGCAATTCGTCTGTATCAGAAACGTACATATAGGAAAAATAAAATGGTATACTTTAATATTTTAATCAACCATTAACAAGGTTAATTTAAATTTTTTTCATATTTAAATCACAGATCAGCCAGATTTAATTGAAATAAGATGTATTCAAAATTAATTGAAGTAGTCGTATGTTTCATCTTTAATTTCAATATTATGCATATTTAATTCAAATAGAATAATATTCATAATTGATTTAAAATTTGACCATATTCAATTCAATTATCGTCACCTTTGATGTAAATATTATTTACATTTTTTATAATATTAAGGATTATATAGACCCAATTTTGAGATTTAAAAAAAAAAAAACAAACTGAATTCAAAAGGCAACCAGTTTAACTTGACAGTTTTTAGCAGTTTTTAGTTTACTGCCTATTTATACTTTTGACTCGACTTCTGTATGTTGTATTTAGGTTATCAAAAAGATTAATACTGTAACAGTGAGTCCTTTCTACATTGAACCGGACGGTAGGGTAGAAGATGCTTAATTATTTTCATTGAGTTTACGCAAAGCGTCAGCACTACCCTCCCCAGCTAGCTTATCTGTTTCGCAGTTTCCCTTCATATTCTGGAGAACTGGTACATAAATGATTTGGATTCCGATACATAAATGATGCGGCACTCAGCAGTAGTCTTTTTTTATGATGTATGAGTCAAGCGCATTAATGCCTGCTCGACTTTACTGAATTACAAATAAAATAGTTACGAGGAAAAAACGTTTGCTCTCGGTGGAACGGATGCATTAGTATACTTCATAAGGGGCAAATAAAGTGTAAGAAATACTACAAATACAAAGTGTCACATTTGGCCTTCGCGAAAATTCACATACATTTGGAGGGCAATTTGGGTGACAATTTTGTCGTTCCTTTTTGGGGACAATTTGACTGACCCCAAAAGGGCGCAATTTTGTAGGCGGGAATTTTGGGGCTTTTGAGACGCAGCTTTAGTTACATTTGTTTCATAACTTTTTTAAAAATAATTTTAGTTAGAATTATAATACCATTCATTCGTTTGCCTTTATTTTTCATTTATTTACTTAATGTCTATCAAACGATGTTATTTTATACTTTTACCCGGCGCGTTGCTACCGTTCCTCTAGCCACACCTTTCCCCTAGCATTCCATCCCCCTGCCCCACCTTACCCCTACCCCACATTTCCCATACCCCTTTACTCTAGCTCCAATTCTCCTACCTCCCTTCTCCTATCCCTTCCACCCTTCTATAGCGCCCCCTTAAGCTGCCACCATTACTCTGCCCCTTCCCCTACCTCTCATTACTTCACCACCCCGTTTCCCAGCCCCTTCGATCCTTTTCACATGTATACAACATTTCATCCCACTATCTTAAATGGTACCCTGCTCGTTGCTGCCCTTCCCCTTGCTTCTCCTTTCCCCTACCATTCATCAAGGTTCGCGAATTTATGTAGCAAATCTAAGGGAGATCCGAGAAGGGTAGTATTGTTAAATGCTGCTCATATGCGGCACTTTATTCTTCTGCTTTGCTATTTTTAAACGACTTTATTGATTTCATTAACTTATGTGGTTACAGGGGTCCATTGTCTAAGTAGCGTAGCACCATACCTGTTATTAAAGCCTGCATTTCGTAACTTCATTAGCGATGTGTGAGCGTATAACCAAGCCACTTTGTTATGATTTTAGGGTTATGCCCGGCGTGGCAGGCAATGTGTCTCTTGTCACACAATTAATAGGGAATATTTTTTTTTTTTGGTTGGCGTTTGAAGAAGTATTCGTTCTACTCCCTTGCAGTAGTCGAATGTTGTCTTCTAGTGGCCGCCGGAGATGTCGTTGTATGCGTAGATCTAACTCTTGTTCAGTTTATTGTCACCAGGACAAGTGAGCACATTGGTGTCTGTAACACTTAATTGCTTTTCTCGCTGTATCGCCAATTATACGGTCCAAAGAAAACCGTCCGCGCAGCTGCAATCGTAGCTGTTTCTCTTGTCCTATTGCTGCTGAGTATACTATATAGAGCAGTGGTAAGTGAATTTCATGTTGATTTACTTACTTTTGTTTTTTAACACTTTTTATGCAGCTAATTTTTTTTATCGGCAGCACTGCTGCAATCACGTTTCAATCTCTTGCCAACTATCACTCAACTCCTCTTTAACGTAACGTTCGGAAATTCCGCAAACTACTACGCACGTAAGAAATTTTTAAATAGTCATGTCAAGAAGCAAAATTAGCGCATTTGGAGTGGAGATAAGCCAGGATAAGACATTGTTATATCCACAAAAATCAATGCTTGGTGCCCTTTATGGTCCGGTGGAATCATTGGTCCTTACTTCTTTTAAAATGAGGCCGGTGGGAACGTTACCGTCAATTGCGTGCGCTATAGAGGCATGATTAGCGATTATGTCGAGCCCCAATTGCATGGGATCTTTATTGAGGACGTTTTTCGAACAGGTCGTCGCCACATGCGCATCAAACAATCGACTTACTGAAGTAAACATTTGGTGAAAGCATAATTTCTCGAAATGGACTAGGATTATTTGGACTTCCAGAAAGCGCCACATCCGAGCCATGCCCGAAATTACATTTAAACACTAATGGTATACAAATATCTTTCTAATAAAGCGAATTATCAGTTTCAAATTTTGTAATCTCAGTATTTAAATTCAATTTAAAGTTACACCTCACAAAAAACAAACATCCTTTATGAAGCGTCCGTCCATTAGAAACAAGAAAGTTATTAATGAAATGCTGATCGCCACGACCACCCCGCCCCCAACACACTAATCCAAGATCCGCCACTGAGCATGTGTATCTTTCTAATAAACTGCACTCGTAAAAATATTCATAAATAGCTATAAACTTTCATTATCGTTTTCAGGAAACGAATCCTTCGGGGTAGCAATAATGCTAATATGAGTTTAAAATAAAAATCAATGTATATATAGGTAGTATATAGAAGCTACAGCCGCTTGAGGCATATGTAGATACAATATCTATACGTGTATGCATAGCTCTTTAATAGATTAGTTCGTCGTGCCATCCTCCGAGTTCAAGCCGAAACGTTTCTGCACCTTTATAGTATGTATGTACATATGTGTCTATCATTTAAAACGTCAGGTGCTAAAAATACTTGTACATAATGTTAGTCGATTTGGCATACGCTGCAGACAAATGAACGTCAAGTTGAGCGGCTGAGAATATTATGGGATTAGCCTTAATTTTCGCTCGACAGTTTTTACATTACCGCAGAGTCAGACATGTATGAGGCTGGTGATAATGAAAACCGCACAAGCGTATAATTTCATTTCAAATTAATTTGGTGTGGAGTGCAGAATTTAAAACAGAAGATTATAAATTCTCTTGTCATTGCTCGGTATTCATACCATTCACAAGCAGTATAAAATGGTATCATCAGTTTGTCTGAAAGTTCGTTACGCATTTAAGGAAGCATCGTAGACCCCATAAAGTATATTCGAGCGTATTCTTAATCAAATAATAAAACATCTCGAAGAGGTAAGAACCAAGTGGCGGAAGAATACTTGCAACTAACAAAGAGTGGTGAATTTTCAAGAATATGTTTAAGTAGAGAAACAAATTGATGTCCTCGAAAACGAAAACTGTATTTTATAGCATAAAAAATTTAGCAACATGAACGCTCAATTACATATTACAATCTATTCCAGCCATATACATGAAAAATATAAATATTTCGACACTAAATTGATATCAAAAAATTTGTGAGTTGCAAGTAGGGTTTCGTCACATTGTTTTTACCTTGTCATTTGAACGGTATTCATAAGACTTTTCCAACGAGTTATCACATGTTGAAAAATATTGAGCCAATTGAGCACAGTAGCCAATTGAAATTTGAGCTTTTTTTGACGTGATAAAGTCTATTTAATCGGTTTGTTTAGCGCAGAAGCATGACTCATTTCTGACGTTCCGTTTACCGTTACGACACGACACTAAACGAAAAAAAACCAAAAGGCGAAACATGTAATCGTACACATATGAATACATGTGACGATTGTGTCGTTCCGCCTGAACAAGCAAGCGATAGACAGACCAGAGTGCATTGGTGCATTGTGTGTGCGTTTGCGAATTAGTGTTATCTAGCGCGCGGTGAGGTGCAGTATGCACATGGTAGAATGCATGAATAATAACATTGTAAGTGTATAATAAAGTTTGTTAGATCAAGGAAGACGACAATAACAGTTACTTTTGCATTTGAGTACCAAAAACAACAACAAAAGGATTTTAAAAGATGCTGGTGGTCAGTCGAAGAGAGAGAGAGAGCGAGAGAGAGAGAGAGGGAGAGAGAGAGAGGGAGAGAGAGAGCGTATATTTCACTCTTTGTTGTTGGTAACGAACCTCTTTTATATGACAACTTGTTTGTGTACTGATTGAATTATTGGAATTACATTAGAATTCAATTCACAAAAGTATGCAAAAGTATGTCCGTAAACTGACTTTACAGACAAAATTATACCACGGTAGTTCGCGCAGACAGCGGGGTCTCTTTTTTTAATCCTCCGTGGTCACACGCCAATTGTACCATTTAAAAATACGAAGTCGCGCTGTTTCAAACGTGATAAAAAATAAAAAAACTGCAGAAAATATACTAGATATTCTATAGCACGTGCAAAGTTTTAATCCTTAAATAGAAGGTGTTACATTAGTTATTTGTGTTGAAGTTCGGATATGTACGAACATGTTACAATGCGACATACATGTTATAACAACATGTATGAGCTGAAATGTTGTAGCTCATCTTGTATTATATGAACATATTTTCAGTCTCAAATAAACTACGCAAGTGTAAGCACAGGACGAGGTGTTATTATTTAATTGTTCCTCTGACTTTAGGCCTTCCACCGCCGGAGATCAACCAAGCCTTGATTTCCACACAACCACACACATCTACATGTTTGAACAATTTGGTTAGAATTAAAATCAATTTTCGCAATGTCCTTAAGTCACTCTATAAATTTTTTAATTTAAAGCGAAACCAGTCTTCTTACCCATCGAATATTTTTCTTGGAGATTTCACAGCTACCTTTGCGCAAGAGGTATCTAAGTTATGTGCAACTGCTAAATTTATTGAAATAAAGCATTACTGAACAACTTAAATTTTCTTGTAAATAATATTTCCTTAAAAATATATCAGTTTCTACTAATTTATTAGAACTTACATCCTTAGTAAGCCAAGTAATTGTTCATAGTTTATAAAGAGATGTTATTTACACTGATTTAAGTAAGGCCTTTGACTGCGTAAACCATTGGCTGATGCTCTACAAACTTACCTGTCTAGGTTTCCCCCAGTTCTGGGAAATTGGATTTCATACTTTTTGGAATCTCACACACAATGCGTAATGTTTGCCAACACTACATAGAATAAAATTGACGTTCTTTGAGGAGTACCACAAGGTAGCTCTCTCAGATATTTCATCCTACCGCCGCACTTTGATGTATGCTGATGATGTTAAGTTATACTTTAGTTATAATACAATGGTTTAATTGAACATGATAAATATCAAACCGACTTAAATGCGCTTCATTGCTGGTGTCAACGAAATTGTCTAGTTCGTAATTGCTCTAAATTCAAAATAGTGACTTTTTGTCGTTAAATACCTATATTATCTGCATATCTTATCGATAATTATCTCCTAGAACGCCTTTTCTCGATTAATGATCTTGGCGTTCTTTTCGACTCAAAACTTTCATTCGCTACACAAATTGCTGTCATATCTAATAAGGCAATGGGGTTGCTGTTTAGTTAAACGTTGGTCCAAAAAGTTTAATGACACATATATCACTAAATTGTTGTTTACTTCACTGGTCCGTTGAGCATGCCGCTGGTGTTTCCAATCGGCAATATATGGTTCATCAGGTTCAATCTGTTAAGCAATTTGGAATAAGTTTTTAGCCATTGCTGTAGTAGATAAACGTGTAACGGTGCGATACCTAGAATGGCTAGTTTAATTTCTATAAACTTTTTCTTAGTTAGAAAATGTTTATCTGAAACAGAGTTTTGGATCAGACGGAAACGGATAGATCCATGGTTTCGTCGTGCTGATCACGAATATATAGACAATATGGGGTATCCAAAACTGATATCGCTATATTTCAACAAACTTATTATATCCTGAGGGATTGAGTTTGCCTAAAAAAATGTTTTATTTTTTTAAACTTACAAACAATTTCAGGAAATGGTTTTCACTTTTCGAGGATATGCTCGAACAATTAGTATAAAATATTTAGAGTGTTAGATGCAAATATGTGAGGCAATGTTGACGATTGCGGATGGTTGAGTCGTTGGCGACATTTTAATCCATTATTGTCGACAAAGTATGAGTACCACTTTAGCTTATCTCGCAAAGCTGCGAGACTTTGTCGCAACTTTGTTGCAGATGATGGCGTTAAAAGTTGCTCTCTGTATGCACGAGTATGTGTGTTGCTCGCTTAATGCATCTTCTGACCGCTTTGTAGCGTATTTAAATGGCTCTCCAGGCAGAGCAACGCACATATAGGCAAACTTGGCTTTAACAATATACAAACAATCATGCAGTAGCTCAGAGACTTACACATATTTATATGTACACACTTTGAATACACTTTGAAAAAAAAAAGAAAAGAAAAATAGAAAAACGTTAACTTTTGCTGAACCGAAGCTCTAATACCATTCACACATGTCGCCATATAAAACAAAAGTGAGCGGGACACATCCATTAGTGTATGTGTGTGAAGCGACCACCATATCGAATTATTTACTTGTTTCATAAACCTTACACACCTTAACTTATACATATATTATCGTTTGCGGTACAATTTTTGAATGAGTAACGCCAGTGATTTTACTTTTGTCACATATTTGCACTTTTGTTTTCACTTACATACGAGTATTTCTCCATGTTAGTCATCTCCATTAATTTTCTTGTTCCACTTTATCCAATTTTATTCTAAAACGTGAATAACTAAAACAGTTGCGTCGAAATTTTCCATATTCAAAAATTTTTTATGATATTGACCATTATGTTGAATCAGCCACAAAGAATTAGCAATCAAAGTGTTGTGTCAAATTGATTTAAATGACATCAGCTCGACTTCGAGATACCTTGGTCAAAGTGTCTCTATGTAAACCATAGATTTCAACGAGGGGCTATATTCTATTCTGGTCCGATCTGTAAGTTAACGTACCAATTCACACCACATTTTGTATTGCTAGCTTAATTAACAATGAAACAAGCGTTAGCTTCGGTTGAACAGAAGCTATTATATCCTTCACACGAAATTCCAATTCGTTTAACAGCTATATCCTGGGTTGTGGGTATCTATTAGGGCTGCCCTTCCCCTTACCTCTTCTTTCCCCTGCCACTCCTTCCTTCTGGGCCACTTCCCCGTGCCCCACCTTCCCCGTGCCCAACCTTCCCCGTGCCCCACCTTCCCCGTGCCCAACCTTCCCCATGCCCCTTTACTCTAGCTCCAATTCTCCTACACCTCTTCTTCTCCCTTCCACCCCTACTGAAATTACCATTTAATGTGTAGTATAATAGAAAAGAAATTGCTTGTTACATCCATCCCTTTTGGTATCGGTGGTCGATCCCCTCCCTGGTCACGACTGAGCGAGCTGCCGAAGGAACGATAACGAAGAGGAGCCGTTAGCGGCGGTGGAAATGTAACACCATTCACAAGAAATTTTAAAT
The DNA here is from genome assembly GCA_035044765.1 of Leucophenga montana. Classification (NCBI taxonomy): domain Eukaryota; kingdom Metazoa; phylum Arthropoda; class Insecta; order Diptera; family Drosophilidae; genus Leucophenga; species Leucophenga montana. The sequence continues at coordinate 230,056 of JAWNNQ010001701.1, forward strand.
CGTATTGCAAAACATAAATGTGTGGAGTTTAAAAAGGGGCTACCCCGAAAAGTGGGTGGTACACGAGCACTAGTAGATGTGTATGAAGCGACCATCTATAAGTTGCCGTCATATCGGATTTCAAGTTGATAGTTACGTTTTTTATACAAATGTATAAAAGCGAGCTGTGGATTTGTATGGGGCTACCTCAAAAAGTGGGCGGGACACGCCCATTTGTATATGTATATGAAGCAGTTGTCCATTAAAATCCACTAAAACGAATTTGAACCAAATATTAATTTAAATAAAGAATTTTTTTATAAAAAAAAACAAAAGTGGGAAGTGAGTTTGTATGGGAGCTAACTTAAAAAGTAGGCGGGACACGCCCATTAGTCTATGTATATGAAGTGGCTATGCATTGAAAGGCACTACGTCGCATTTCAACCTAATATTGACTTTAACAAAGAAGTTTCTCATACAAAAACGCAAAATTGGGCAGTAGGTTTGTATGGGGACTATGGCGAGGAATGGTAATAAAAAATTGTAAATATTAAATATTATTTTTATACCATTCACACATAGTCTGAAAGTTAAAGAAGGCATCGTAGACCCCAAGAATATATATATATATACTTGATCAGCTCGGCGAGGCGAGTCGATCTAGCCATGTCCGTCTGTCTTTCCGTCTGTCTGTATGTTGTTGCGCATTTTTTGGGCACCAATTTTTATGCTTTCCTGTTGATTGGTATGGGAACTTCGGTTCAACCGAAGTTAAAGTTTTTTCTTGTTCCTTGTTTTTATATAGTTAAGAAAATAAAACTTTTTTTCTACGCCTCATGCGCCAAGTGTGTAACAGCTTATGATTTCTAAAATATTTATGTATTAGAATGTCTAGCAGTTGATACTAAACATCAGTGATACTAGACATCAGTGCATCACTTAACACCTTTCGTTGATTTAAATAAACTTCCTAGTCGATATTTCCTGCTGCGGCCATCTAAACTATTAAACTATACAATAAAGCACCATGAACCTACTCGTTAAAATAAATTTATTATAGTTTTCAACTCTCTTTTAACTTCAAATGTATCCTTAAATTAACAAAGAAACGATAGTATCTACTAACAAACAATTTCACATATTTTTCCGAAATATATCTCTTTGTACAATTATATACTTGTATGCATATAATAAAAGCCCCAAATTTGCTTATGTGTAAATATGTATACTCTTCGTCACTTTGATATGTTCTGTTCTTTCAGCTAAGCTATTTTCTGGGCTATCTCGGGGTTATCTTCTACAAGCGGTGGTAGAGGAACATTTGCAACCACTTCGTTTAACTTCATACAGCTTGGATGCTCTCCAAAGCATACGCGATACACATCCTCGTATGTTTTGGCAAAGTGCACCTCCAAACCATTTGTAATAAAGTTAGGTAGTTCCATATAATCTCCCCGATTTTCTTCGGGTAGTATAAGTATTTTCACACCCCAATGTCTTGCAGCAATTGCTTTTTCCTTAATGCCACCGACGCTCAGTAACTTTCCTCTTAATGTCACCTCACCCGTCATGGCAACGTTTGGTCGTACGTTCTTACCCATTGCCAATGATAATAATGCCGTGATAATCGTAACACCAGCGCTGGGTCCATCCTTCGGCGTTGCTCCTTCCGGCAGATGCAAATGTAGTTTTTCAATATCAAGAAAAATATTATGCGGCTCGAGCTTGTGTAAGTAATTACGAGCAATGCTCAGTGAAATCTGAGCTGACTCCTTCATAACAGCGCCGAGATTACCTGTAATTTTAAGTGACCCATCGCTGCTTTTCTGCTTTTTGCGATTTGGGTTACACCTGGCAACCTCTACATACAACGCTGTGCCTCCCAAAGCTGTCCACGCAAGCCCCATGGCAACTCCTGTCGGAGTATTTATATACAAGCGATCTGACGTATATACCCGCTTCCCAACATATTCCATAAGGTTGTTGTCGTTGACAATGAAATAGATACCCTCGCCTTTTACTGTACGATAGGCGATTTTGCGTATGATCTTGTCAATGTGCTTTTGCAAATTACGCACACCCGACTCACGACAATAGAAGCGTATAAGCGTACTCAGCGCATCATCGGTTATGCACACCTGCTGAATTTTTAAACCGCATTCCTTGATTGCCAGTGGAATCAGATATTGACGCGCGATGCCAATTTTCTCCTCGGCCACATAGCTAGACATTTCCACTAACTCCATACGATCGCGTAGGGCTTCCGGTATAGATTCCACAACATTAGCAGTGCAGACAAAGAGTACATGCGATAAATTAACGGGCACATCCAAGTAGTGATCATAGAAGTTTTTATTATGTTCGTTGTCGAACAGTTCAAGTATGGCGGAACTTGGGTCACCTCGTAATCCCTTACTAAGTTTGTCTATTTCATCGATGAGCACAAGTGGATTTTCAGTTTGCGTCTTCTTCAAGCATTGTATGATCTTGCCGGGCATGGCACCAACATAGGTACGTCGATGACCCTTGATCTCGGCAACGTCGGCCATACCACCGACGCTAAAGCGAAAATATTCACGGTTCAATGCACGTGCAATAGAGCGCGCAATGCTCGTTTTACCGACGCCTGGCGGCCCATGGAAGCATAGTATGCGTCCTCGTGTGCTGCCCTTGAGTGAGCTGACTGCAATAAATTCCAAGATACGTTTCTTTACTTCTTCAACACCATAGTGATCGCTGTTAAGTATTTCAATCGCCGACTCCAGATTCAAATTCTCCTTTCTGACAATGCCCCAGGGCAACGACACTAGACAATCGAGATAATTGCGCGTCACATTGAACTCGGAGTTGTGGCCCTCGAGAAAGCTGAGCTTATGGAATTCATCATTTATTGTTTCCATCACTAGGTCAGGCACATTCTTTTCCTTAAGTTTTTCACGATAGCGTTGGCAGATAGTATCACTGTCATCCTTATCAATACCCAGTTCCTTTTTGATCCTGCGCATCTGATCGTTCAGCACAATATTTTTATGCTTCTTCTTTACGTTTTCTTCAACGTCACGGCCGATCCTCTCCTGCAGTCGCAAAAGCTTGAGTGCGTTATCCAACAGCTTTAGAGCACAGTTCAGTCGCTTTTTAATATCTTGATCTTGTAGTATGTTCTGCAAATCCGCCGGATCGCCCACTAATATCGATGCGGTTAGATCGCAAAGGAATATGGGATTATCGATGACCCGTTGATGCTGATGCAGCATATTTTCAATCGTCTCTTTATACAACATATTCATGTTGACCACTTCACGCATTTTATCAATTACCATGTGCGCCATCTGGTCTACTTCCGGACATTCCTTGTACGACGGCTCTGTGACATTAGCCACTTCGACCATCAGCACAGGCATACGTTTTGTCCTATTGTAGCGCCGACGGTTGTTTTCCTCTTTCTGCTGCAAATACTCGTAACGCTGTTGTTGTAACCTTTCGATGCGTTCAAGTCGTTCCGCACGCTGCTGCTGCAATTGCTCCATTTCCTCCAGATCTAAACGTTTCAGCCGGTCCAGAGCTAACTGTTTCTGACGTATTATCTGAGCCCAGTTTTGTCGCCGCATTGTCGTTTTACCTGTCGGATATAAAATATGTAAGCGTTGATTTACCTCTTGCCTCTGGCGCATCGTACGACCCCTTGGAGTATCGGTCGCAGTAAATGGCGCAAAGTTTTCATCCTCAAATTCCATTTTTTCTACACTGAAGCGCTCACGTTCTTCCTCTTCCAGCAGTGTTTTCAGCTCTTCGTCTCGTTGCCACTGCTCCTCTTCCAACAGGTCATCGGTCCACTGGGCCACGTTCACATAGAGTTGACGTATTATGCGAATCCGACGATGTGCAACAACCAATATGCGTAGACTCTTACCCATCTCTCGTATTTCATGTATCTGCCCAAAAGTTCCTACTCGATATACCTCGTCCAGGTGATTGATGTAGTCGCGCCCGCTGTCTTCTTTTTGTAAAAATAAGCCGACAAATGGCTCGCTTATGCTAATCTTATATCGGAGCATTTCGATGATATGCGGATTTGAGATGTCCATAATCTTCATAAAACGGGGAAAAAGAGGGCAAAAACGTGTGGCTAGCAGGGGCACATGGGGCCACACCTCCGGCACGACAATCGGCGTTGATAGTTTTTCCCCTGCATTACCCCCACCGATACCAGAGTCACCGTAGCCGTCATCATTTGATGCTCCGTCATTCTCGCCACGATCATTATTACTGCCTCTGATATTGAAATTCCAACCCCGATAGCGATTTCCACGAAGAAATCCATGTAAACTTCCAAGAGCGTGATTTGGCGATGTTGCCATAATTGAAACGGTGTGCTTCACATCGCGCACGCGACTCAAGCGTCCGAACATTATGTTAGAACTGATGACGGTAACCCGATTACACGCAGTTTTTTCGACCTTTTATTTTTTTCTGCAAATGATAAAATTATGCAGAGAATTTATGTAATTTAATATAATGTAAACTGGAACTGGATCAAAGTGAAATTCAGTATCGGAATGAAAAAAAGCAGCTTACTTAGGTATTAAAACCAAAAAGGAATTTGAAGTAAACAAAAATTTTTAAATTTGCAAAGAGGTATTGATATGTCAATAAATTTTATTAATAAATTAAAAATAAAAATCTACGAAAATTTTGTTCCACTTCAACTTATT